>CAUYQU010069953.1:0-28302 GCA_963574635.1 Cheracebus regulus
AAGCGCCACACTGTCTTCCATAATGGTTGAACTAATTTACACTCCCACCAACAGTGTAAAAGTGTTCCTATTTCTCCACATCCTCTCCAGCATCTGTTGTCTCCTGATTTTTTAATGATCGCCATTCTAACTGGCGTGAGACGGTATCTCAATGTGGTTTTGATGTGCATTTCTCTAATGATCGGTGATGACGAGCTGTCTCTCCTATGTTTGTTGAGATTAGTTTTAAAAGACAAAGAGTTTGTCAAGAAGAAAAAGGAGGGCAGAGTGCTCAAGGCAAAGGCCGACAGCATTTTAAAGGGCTGAGAAGTTTGGACTTTGCTTGCAAATTACTGGGGCCGTGAAAGTTGTTCAGTAAGAGGAGGGCATGGTCAGAGCTGAGTTTTGGAAAGATTCTGTGAATGTGGAATCCAGAGAAGGATTATATCACAGACAGGAGGATGACTTCACAAGTGTCACAAATGACAGGACCAGAACTAAAGCAGTTGCTGCCGAGGCGAAGGCCAGGAGATCTCCTTGCTACTGCATAAACCTAGACTAGAGACTTTTTTCTTTTAACTGGTTTTGAACAGTTGTTTTGGAAGGAACAGCAGGAGAGATTGTAAGTGGTTGCTTTCTCCCAAATTATGGAAGATTACTCCCTGTCACCATCTACTTTGCAGGGTTTATGGTTACCAAGCCAAATCAATAAATATTTATGGAGCGAGACACCTATGCTCATTCCTGGGAAGATTCTATTTCTGTGTTGTGCAAACTCCATTTCAGCCATTTGGAATGGGAATTAGAAGTTGCCTGCACCAGTAAGCATCCTGCATAGGCAAAGCAGTCATTTATGTAGCCTGTGTGGGAGAGAAGAAAAAAATTACTGTGTTTTTCATTACCCAGCGAATTCCATCCATCTGCCCCTTACCGGTGAATTAAGTGTAAATAAACAAATACAACCAAATTCACTGGTAACCTTTAGTACCTTCCATTAATCAGAGTAATAAGGGTTTTTTTTCCTAGGGGCTTCACTGATTCTATAGAAAGAAAAATGGTGACAAGAGGTCAGTTTAGCTACAACCCTATGACACTTTGTCGATATCATATTGGCAATTCAGTTATGGTGAAAAATAAGGGCATTGTTTAGCTGTTAGGAGTTAGTAAATAGGTTATTTATTATGTTGTCTGTCATCAATCAGAACGCAAGCTGCCAATAAGACACCAGCTGCCTGAATCACTTTCCTGCAAAAGCCTAAAACAGTTTGCTTGCATGCTTTCTCTCTCTCTCTCTCTCTTTCTCTCTTTCTCTCTCTCCCGCCCCGCCCTCTCTCCCCCTCTCCCTTTCCCTCCCTCCCCCCTCCCTCCCTGTGTGTGTGTGATTGTATGTGTGTGTGAGTGTTAGAAAATGTTATACAATTTAGGGTTGATGAATGTAGGAATTTATTAACAGGAAATGAAAACTGATAGGTATTTAACATTTAATGTGAAATCTACTATAACATAAAAAACTCAAAATAATACTAACTGTTTTAATTGTCCATGATAATGAAACTGTCACTATGGTCATTAAAAAGATAGTGAATAGTAAGTTATTGACACAAGCTCTTCAAATAAAATGGGCTCATTTTAAACCTAAATTTAACTTAAATTGAATGACTGCCTGCCTCCCTCCCTCTCTCTCTCTCTTTCTCTCTCTCTCTCTCACTATTTAATTTTTCTTAGTGTCAGCATCAAAATCTGTTTTTATCTGTGTTTAGCAGGGATACACCTAGAGTCACTGAGTCAGCATGTGGTAATAAAAAATCCTGCTAATAAAATCTTTAACTTCAATACAGAGAAAGGTTTATCAAATACGGGACTTAGTAAGAGAACTGTAGGTTAGCTATTTGGAAAGTATATGTGTGGGTTTGTGTGGAGATGTGTATTTGTCTCACATCATACACTTAAATAAATTCTGGAGGGATTCAAATTAAAATTTGTAATCAAACACAGAATGTTAAAAATAAATATGTATCAAATATCTTAAGGAGAAAGAAAATGCTTGGACTTGGAATTTTGTATTAATATGTATCCTCTCCTCTTCTATCTTCATTTCCCATTGATTCCCATTGTATACTTTTCATCCAGATAATGGTGGCAGTGTCAGGCCGTCTGGAGTGGCTGCTGCCTTCGTGCCAGCTGCAGCAGGGAGGCATGGCGGGGGCTCCACGCTCCATGAGCCACCCAGAGCCAGGGACAAATGGAGCTCCTCCCCTTCCGAGTTGGGGTGGGAGCTTTCTGGGTGCCGCTGCAGTCACCCAAGCCACTGCTGCAAACATGAGCATCCCTGTGCTTTTGGGGTCTGGGAACAGGTGGGAGCCCCACCCTCCCAGGCATAGCTGCAGCCGCACAAATTGTGACTGCAGACCTAGACATCTCTTCACTCTTGGGAGCCCAGAAAGCCTCCCCCGCCGCCCCCTCCCAACCCTTGCAGGTTGGAGGTACCTGCTCCAGCTGCCTAGCTTCTCCTTCATGTCGTTTTCCACTCTGATCTCAGGGCCAACCCCAGGCACTGTCACAGCCTTGCCACGTATGCACACACTCAGGGCAGTGCTGACATGCCAGCCCTCTGCTGTCTTGACCTGCTACAGCTGTTGCTCATGAGAATAAAGAGGGAAGCCAAGAAGGACCTGAGAGCAGCTAGGACTGGCTTGCAGGCACCCATTGGCACCTATGGCCTGGGCTCCATGGACACAGCAGGCGGCAGACAGGTTTGTGGTGGAAGAGGGCAGGACCCTGGTCAGGCCCTACCTTCAAGCCAGGGAGGTCTGAAGGCTGGGGGTAAGGCTGCCAGTTCCACCAGTAGGAACTTGTGGTGGCTTTTCTAGTCCCACCCATGGCCACCCATGGACCAATCAGTATGCACTTCCTCCCCCCTGAGGCCCATAAAAAGCCCTGGGCTCAGCCAGAGCTGCAGTCATTCAGAGGATGAGCTGGAGAGAAAAGCCACCTACTCCAGGCCTCCTCTCTGCTGAGAGTTGCGGATGTAAGGACAAACAGCTACAGAGAGGAGCCGCCCCCTCCAGGGCCTCTTTTCTGCTGAGAGCTGCAGCGATGACGGGGCAACCTACCTGCAGAGAGGAGCTTCCCACTCCAGGGTATCCTCTTTGCTAGGAGCTGAACACTCACTGGGACACTCTGGCTGCAGAAAGGAGCAGGGCTTCCCACTGAGGATCTCCTCTGTTACTCAGTAAAGCTCCTCTTCATCTTGCGTAACCTCCACTTCTCTGCATACCTCATTCTTCCTGGGTGCAGGACAAAAATTCAGGACCCCTTGAATGGTGGGGCTAAAAGAGCTGTAACACATACATACCTGAAACATGCTCCTTGCTTGTGCTGCTATGGGTGAAGAGGAGAGAAGTGTTGCAGCCCTTTAGGGATCCCAGACCTGGGAGCTCCCAGAGCCAGGGCTGTGACTCCCTCTTTGGTTCATGGCATCTCCAAGCTTCCGGGCACCACCACATTCCCCAGTGCCAGCCAGGGAAGCTGCTTGCAGTGAGCCTGATCCTGCCACAGCCTCCCAGAGAGCTGGCACTCATACCAGCACCTGGAGCCCCCTGCCTGGCAGCAGCCAGCATGTGTGACTGCATAGTGACCAGACCCTATGCTCACTCACATGCCCCTTGCCACTTCACGCCTGACTGACAGTCTCCTTTGAAGGGATGGGATCCAGGCCAGTAGTGTGAGCTGAGTGCAGCCTGATAGACCAAGTGGGTGGAACAAGCCCAGGGGACCCAAGCAAAACTCAGGCAAAGATGCCACCAGCTACAGGTTTCCAGTCAGAAAAGTGACACCCCAAGGATTCCATAACAAAAATTTCAAATGCCCTGTGAACACCAAGCTGGTTCACAGTTGCTTCTCCCTAGAACACTTTGACCTCTTATTTGGCTAGCTAATGTGCATTCATCCTTCAAGCCTTGCTTCCTGTGCCATCTTCTCTAGGAAGCTTTGCTTGTCATCTCTTCCAGGTCCCATCCCATCTCTGCCTGTTGGAAGTTGGGATCAGGAGTCTGTGTTTTCTAGTTCCCTGAACCCAACACACTATAGCAAACCATCATAATTTATTGACTAGTCCTTCCTTTCTCCACTGATCTGCCTTATCAGTTCTGTAATATATTAAAGTTCTGTATGTAAGTAGGGATATTTCTGTTCCACTGGTTGATTTGCCTATCACTGTGTTCAATACTACACTGCATGAATTGTCATAGTTTATAATAAGTTCTTTTTGTTTTGAGACAGGGTCTCACTCTGTCACCCAGGTTAGAGTGCAGTGGTGGAATCATGGCTCACTGTAGCCTTGACTTCTCCAGGCTTAGGTGATCCTCCCTCCTCAGCCTCCTGAGTAGCTGGGACTACAAGTGCACAGCATCCCACCTGAGTAATATTTTGTTTTTTGGTTGTTTTTTTTTTTTTTTTTGTAGAAAAAAAAGTGTGCTATTTTGCCCAGGTTGGTCTCAAACTCCTGGCCTCAAGTGACCTGCCTACTCCCATGGTGCTGGGATTATAGGAGTGAGCCACCATGCCCAGCCTAATAAATCTTTATGGAGCAAATCCTTCTCTTTATTTTTTCTTTTTAATATGTGTATTAATCCATTCTCATGCTGTTAATAAAGACATGCTGGAGACTGGGTAATTTATAAAGGAAAAAGGTTTAAGGGACTCACAGTGCTACATGGCTGGGGAAGCCTCACAATCAAGGCAGATGACGAAAGAGCAAAGGGACATCTTACATGGCAGCAGGCAAGAGGGCATGTGCAGGGGAACTCCTTTTTATAAAACCATCAGATCTCATGAGACTTACTCAGTATCATTAGAACAGCATGAGAAAAACCTGTCCCCATAATTCAGTTATCTCCCACTAGGTCCCTCCCCCAACACGTGGGGATTATAAAAATTCAAGGTCAGATTTGGATGGGAATACAGAGCCAAACCATATTATTTCACCCCTACCCCTTCCCAAATCTCATGACCTCACCTTTCAAAACAAATCATGTCTTCCCAAGAGATTGCCAAAGTCTTAACCCATTTCAGCATTAACTCAAAAGTCCAGAGTCCAAAGTCTCATCTGAGACAAGGCAAGTCCCTTCTGCCAATGAGCCTGTGAAATCAAGTTAGTTACTTCCTAGATACAATGGGGGTACAAGCATTGGGTAAATACACTCATTCCAAATGGAAGACATTGGTCAAAATAAAGGGGGTACAAGTCCCATGCAAATCCTAAATCCAATAGGGCAGTCATTAAACCTTAAAGTTTCAAAATGATCTTTGACTCCATGTCACATCCAGGTCACACTGATACAAGAGGTGGGCTCCCATAGCCTTGGGCAGTTCTGCTCTTTTGGCTATAGGGTACAACCCCTCTCCTGGCTGCTTTCATGAGCTGGCATTGAGCGTCTGCAGCTTTTCCAGGTGTACAGTGCAAGCTGTCAGTGGACCTATCATTCTGGGGTCTGAAGGACGGTGGCCCTCTTCTAACAGCTCTATTAGGCCACGCCCCAGTGGGGACTTTGTGCGGGGCATCCAACCCCACCTTTCCCTTCCACACTGCTCTCGCAGAGGTTCTCCATGAGAAGTCTGCATCAGACTTCTGCCTGGACATCCAGGTGTTTACATACATCTGAAATCTAGGCAGAGGTTCCCAAACCTCAGTTTTTGACTTCTGTGCACCTGCAGGCTCAATACCACATGGAAGCTGCCAAAGTTTGGAGCTTGCACCCTCTGAAGCCATGGCCCAAGCTGTACCTTGGCCCCTTTTAGGCATGGCTAGAGCTGCTGGGATGTGGGACACCAAGTCCCTAGGCTGCATACAGCATGAGGGCCCTGGACCCAGCCCACAAAACCATTTTTCCTCCTAGGCCTCCAGTCCTGTGATGGGAGAAACTGCTGGGAAGGTCTCTGACATGCCCTGACGACATTTTCCTCATTATCTTGGTGATTAACATTTGCCTCTCATTACTCATACAAATTTCTGCAGCCAACTTGAATTTCTCCTCAAAAAAGGGTTTTTCTTTTCTATCACATCATCAGGCTGCAAATTTTCTGAACTTTTATGCTCTGCTTCCCTTTTAAACATAAGTTCCAATTTCAAACCATATCTTTGTGAAACCTAAAACTGGATGCTTTTAACTGCATCGAAGTCACATCTTGAATACTTTGCTGCTTACAGCTTTCTTCTACCTGATACCCTAAATCATCTCCTTCAAGTTCAAAGTTCCACAGATCTCTAGGAGAGGTGCAAAATGCCACCAAGTCTCTTTGCTAAAACATAGCAAGAGTCACCTTTGCTCCAGTTCCCAACAATTTCCTCATTTCTACCTGAGACCACCACAGCCTGGACTTCATTATCCATATCAGTATTAACATTTTGGTTAAAGATGTTTGACAAGTTTCTAGGAAGTTCCAAACTTTCCTACAATTTCTTGTCTTCCTCTGAGTCCTCCAAACTGTTTCAACCTCTGCCTGTTACCCAGTTCTAAAGTCGCTTCCACATTTTTGGGTATCTTTACAGCAGCACCCCACTCTACTGGTACAAATTTACTTTATTAATCTGTTCTCATCCTGCTAATAAAGACATACCTGAGATGGAGTAATTTATAAAGGAAAGAGCTTTTAATAGACTCACAGTTCCACATGGCTCGGGAGGCCTCACAATTTTGATGGAAGATGAAAGAAGAGCAAAGTGATGTATTACATGGGGAACTCCCCTATATAAAACTATCAGGTCTCATGAGACTTATTCACTATTCATGAGAACAACATGGAAAAAACTCACCCCCATGATTTACTTACCACCAGGCTCCCCCTAATGACACATAGGGATTATTACAATTCAAGGTGGGATTTGGATGGGGACACAGAGCCAAACAACATCAATATCTTTGTGATATTGAGCATTCCCATCCTTGAACATAGAATATCTCTCCATTTATTTAGATCTAATGTTTTAATTATCTGCATATTGGTATTGCTAATATATTACTAGATTTATTCCTAAGTACTGTACAGGGTTGTTTGTTGTTGTTTTGCTATTGTAAATAGAATCTTTTCTCAAAGTATGGTTTCTATTCATTGATATATAGAAAGGTTATTGATTTTTGTACATTATTTCCTACAACCTTACTAAATTGTCTTATTTCTAATATTTTGTCAATTCTTTAGGTTAATCTGGGCAACCAACTGTATAATCCATAAATAATTTTCATTTGCCCCTTCCCATCCATATACCCTAAGTTTCTTTTCTTTGTCTTTCTCTGCTGGCTAAGACCCCCAGTGCTGTTTATTTGAAGAAATGACAGTGGGTGCTTTTGTCGCGTTTCTACTTTTAAAAGAATGACTTCAACAGTTTCTCATTAAGAATTATACTTTTAGATAAACCAGTCTAAAGGGCTAATGTGCAACATGAGAACTATAATTAATAATAGCATATTATGTTTAGGATTTTTGCTAAACAGGTAGATTTTTGCTGCCCTTGCCACAGGGAAGTTAGGGGAAATGCATAAATATATGAAATGATGGATATTCTCATTTATTTCACTATGGTAACCATTTTTCTATATATATATATATGTCATAGTACATACTAAATATGTACTATACATGTTTTCCTTAAATATACACCATAAAAATATTTTTGAAAAGAATTATACTTTAGGTTCTTTATGGATACCCTTTATCAAGTTAAAGAAGTTTTGCTTTTTCTAGTTTGCTAAGAATGATTATCATGACTGGATACTGAATTATATCAGATGCTTTTTCTGCAACTCCTGAGAGAAACTTGCGACTTTCTCCTTTAATTTTGAATATACTAAATGACTTTTATTTCCGAAAATTAAACTATAGTATAAGACCATAGTCACCAAAAAAGCATGATATTGGCATTAAAATAGGCTCATAGACCAATGGAACAGAATAGAGAACCCAGAATAAACCCAAATACTTAGAGTCAACTGATCTTTGATGTAGCAAACAAAAACATAAAGTGGAGAAAGGACACCCTTTTCAACAAGTGGTGCTGGAATAATTGTCTAGCCAAGTGCAGGAAACTAGATCCTCATCTCTCACATTATACAAATTTCAACTCAAGATGGATTAAAGACTTAAACCTAAGCCCGGAAATTATAAAAATTCTAGAAGATAACATTGGAAAAACCTTTCTAGACTTTGACTCAGGCAAGGATTCCATGACCAAGAACCCAAAAGCAAATGCAATAAAAGCAAAGATAAATAGCTGGAACCTAATTAAACTGAAGAGCTTTTGCATGGCATAAGGAATGGTCAGAAGAGTAAACAGACAACCCCCAGAGTGGGAGAAAATCCTCACAATCTCTATAGCTGACAAAAGACTAATATCCAGAATCTACAACAAACTCAATCAATCAGTAAGAAAAAAACAATCCCATCAAAAAGTGGCCTAAGGACATGAATAGACAATTCTCGAAAAGAAAATATACAAATGGCCAACAAACATATTTTAAAATGTTCAACATCAGCAATGATCAGGGAAATGCAAAGCCAGGTGTCTAGGCCAGTTTGCAGAACAGCAGCTCTCTGCCCAGGTAGCTTCTCCTTGGCAATAGTTAATACAGATGATTTTCCGGAAGCATGGTGACAAAGAACCTGGAAACTGACAGTGGAAACCTAGCTGTCCATCAGAAAGCACTAATACACCATGCCACCACCTGCCATTAAGAAAACTTTTTACCACCACAGGCCACTTGTCATTTCTTTGCAGAATGCACTCAGCTGGATCAGCCTGTAATACACTGACGTGATTTCAACTAAACTACAGGGCTAAATACCAGAGGAGTAGGGCACTTGGAGCAGAGAAGAAAGAGAATAAAATAGCTATCATTACCTCCCTAAATTTCAACAAGCACAAAAGTGCCCTCTTCCTGAGCAGTCCAGATCCCCAATTTCAGACAGTGTAATGGCAGCCGGCTTTGCACAGCAGAAGTACAGACACTTGTCTACTGATGAGATGTCTTTCATCTCCCTCTGAACAGGTGAAGATGATCTTCCAGCATCAGTCCCAGTCCATGGTTTGGGCCCCTGATCTCATAGTGGATTTTATTCTAAAGCAGTGATTTGTAGACTCCATTTAGAATCTCACTGACAATCATACCTATGGACTTTTATTCTAAAGAAATGTGCATATGCACAGGCTTCTGACACATACACGGTATCGGTGAACCACGTAGACTTCCAGAGGCCCTTCCATAGAGCCCCTTAAGCTATCGGCCAGTTCTGTCTCCACTGGTGCCTCTGCTCCCCATCTTGTGTCTGTTACAGGCCCCTTTCATGGTGTGTGAAAGCAATGTTACAACGTTTTCTGCCACAGGGCTCCTAGAAGCCACTCAGAATTAATTTCCGCAAGCCTGTGGATAAAACATGTTCATCACTCTGTCCGTAACATTTGTGATACAAAAAACAAAAATCTGTTTCAGAGAAACCCTTCTTAGTCTGACTTCCTCCTTGCTGGATTTATGTATGGTTCTCTAATGATGTGGAAAAGCAGTTTGGTGCTAAGGAAAAACAAAACCACCTATGGTGAGAAATTAAGAACAAAATTACATAAGGCTTTTTAAAAAAAATTGGTATTCTAGTTGCATTTTTCAACTAAGAGTCATAAAATCATTTCCCAAGCCAGAAATATCATTATCCTCATTTCACAGGTGAAAAACCAGGAATTACAGAGAGGTTAATGGCTGTGTCCAAAAGCACACAGCACGCCCTCATCAGAAGAAGCTGGAAATTCAGGTATGGGCAAGGGCTCATACTGTTCTGTCATAACCCAAACTTTCCTGAAGAAGTTTGGCTTGGCTGTAATTGGCATTCAGTTTTAAAAAATGTCTTTCATTAAAAAATATAATTTGAAGAACTGGGTAATTGACTCACATTTGATTAAGGCAGATTCTATTGGATTAGCATGATTAATAGGTAAAATTATAATCAAACAGAAAGCAGTACAAAAGGTGACTAAGTCATGGATCATATTAAGATACTAAATTTTTAAAAGATGGATATGCTGGGTTCTTCTTTTTTTCTATCAGTAATATTCATTTCACAGTGGATCTCACACTGATCAGTTATCACTAGTAGGGTAATTAGAATGAAGTTTGTGTTCAGGATTAAAAGAAGAAATACTTGGAAGCTGTTTTGATTTCACAGTAAGGGAAACCCCAGATGTCCACTTTCTGATTCTCCCCAAATCCTTTGCTTCAAGCTGGGTGGTAAATTTCTCAAGCTAGTAGTGAAGGAGGCCTCACCTCATGGTTCTCCCTGCTCCTACCTAAATATGGTGAGTGCTACATCAAACCTCAAAGCCCCTTTCAGGAACTGCAGTGTTCACCAGGCTGTGTAGGGTTATCATAGTCCACAGTTTTTTCTATAAATGCAAAATTGTATCCCCAGTAGGAACTAAGTTAATGGATATGAAACTACTCCAGCATCGGCCACCTCTAGGTGGCCAGGCCTGGAATTAAAATGGAAAGTAGAACGCTTGGGGTGTTTTGGACACTCTGTCTTAAATCATTTTGTCTGGAAATGGGAACTACCATGGTATGAATAAAGGTAGATATGAAAGTTATTCTTTTCATCACCAAGACTTTCTGTTTTAGAGACTGATGTGCGTGGTGGCAGCCTCCCTCCTAAAACTTCCATGTCTGCCTAACTGGAAGGAGAGTGGAAACTGGGGGAGGCTTGAACCGTTCCAGAATCTCCATCAATGGCCCCAAAGCCAACTCACAAATCATACAATATAAAGAACAAACTTGCTTCCTAGCAAGCACAGCTCTACTGCTGCCCCCTTGCCACAAGCCCATCCCAACTGGCTTGACAATCCTAAGAGTTTCCTGGATAGGAAATCTGAAACCACCATAGCAATCCTTGTTCTTCCGTGTCGTTACTTCTAAAAACGTGTTCTGATCAAGCAAATGATTAAGAACTGGAACTAAGAAATGTGGATGCAACAATGCATTGGCTTTCTTTTCCTGTAAAAATGACCAAAAAAATAAATAAATAAAGATTGATGATATCTCAGATTGACAAGGGTTTCAGGAGCAAGTCATCCCATGCACAGGTTGTTACACTTTATGTTGAAAGGCAAGTTGGTAGTATCTACTGAGTACTATGAAATGTGTGAGCCTAGGCCAGGCATGGTGACCTCCTGTAATCCCAGCACTTTGGGAGGCTGAGGCAGGTGGATCACCTGAGATCAGGAGTTTGAAATCAGCCTGGGAACATAGTGAGACCCCCATCTCTACAAAAAATACAAAAATTGGCCAGGCAGTGGCGTGAGTCTGTAGTCCCTGACTACAGGCTGAGGTGGAGGGATTCCTTGAGTCCCGGGAGGTCAAGGCTGCAGTGAGCCATGGTCATTCCACCACACTCCAGCCTGAGCGACAGAGCAAGACCCTGTCTCAAAAAAAAAAAAGACAAAAAACTGTGCTTCCCTTTTGACCAAGACATTCCATGTACACCTAGGCACAATGATTTAGATTCAAAGTGGTTTTTTGGAGCAGTATTTGCATTTTGTATTTGTATTCTGAAATATTGGTAACAACCTAATATTTCATCAGTAGGAAAATGGTCATTTAAATCATGGTACAGTTATACTATGGAATACATACAGATTTCTTTTATAAAAAGTAGGTCCAACCACAGTGTCCAAGAATGATTTTTCTGATACATTTTTAAGTGAAAAAAAAAGCAAGTGGTAGAAATATTTATATAATATGATCCCTATTTACATATTTTTAAAAATTATATATGTATATATTCTGTGTTTTTGAGTGAACAGAAAAATATTGGAATGAACAGATTCCAGTTGTTAACAGGACTGACCTCTGGAGAAGAGAAATGAGTTGGGGGACGAAGGTGTTCCACTTTCTACTAAGTGTACTTCAGTAATTTATTCTAACAAGTATAGGATTTTCTTAATATGAAAAAAAATAAAAGAAGTATGTCACTGTCATCTCCTCACAATGCAGTAGTCTACTGTGGTGAAAAGGAAATCCCACTACATCTGTTCCTGAGCAGCAAGACAGGCCGCTTAAATTCTCTGAGCTTCAGTTTGCCCATCTATAAAATGAGGACAACGCATGCCTCACAGTATTGTCAGGAAGGATCGCATGAGAGAATGCTTGTAAAAGCTGTTTACTGTGAAACACAGGTGGTTATGAAATGTTAAGAATTACTCCAAGGTCAAGAATAAAGAGTTGGTATAATACAATAAAACCACAGAGACCACTGAATTTCCTTTGGGAAATGTCTAGCCTAGTTGTGATCCTTTTAGAATAATTAAAGAAATCAAAGCCACGTGGTTGGGCATGGAGTCTGCCCTGAAAGGGATGGGTGCTCTAAGTTATCTTGGGAAAAATAATCCTGGAGAGAGGTTGAATCTGAAGCAGCGAATGAGCACGAGAAAAAAATTCTCCTCTGGCCTGGCACGGTTGCTCATGCCTGTAATCCCCGCACTTTGGGAGGCCAAGGTGGGAGAATTACTTGGTAGGAGTTCGAGACCAGCCTGGCCAACATAGTGAAACCCCATCTCTACTAAAAATACAAAACTTAGCCAGCCATGGTGGAGGGTACCTGTAATCCCAGCTACTTGGGAGGCTGAGAAAGGAGGACTGCTTGAACCCTGGAGGCAGAGGTTGCAGTTAGCCAAGATCATGCCACTGCACTACAGCCTGGGTGACAGAGTAAGACTCTGTCTCAAAAACAAACAAACAAACAAAAAGAAATTATTCTCTTTCTGGGACTGGGAGGTAATACGGCTGAATCTCCAAGGGCTCAAAGAAATTGAAAGAAGCTGCATTAGAGGATCAGCTTCCACAGCCACATGGCAGGCTGGGAATGAGACTGGAAGTGAGCCCACCTGGTCATCTAGGGCAGGTTCGAGCCTGTGTCTTAGTATAAGTGATTTTCTGTGTTAAATGTTTTTTTTCTGTCATCACTGAACCTTCAGATAAAGTCTAATTTAAAAATTGGTGCCTGGTCTTAAGTGCTCAGTGCAGAATTAGCAAAGAGCCTGGCCTACAACTCTGTGTCTAAGATTCCCTTCCTGGAATGAATATGTTTAGCAGGAGTCAAAGGCACCCCCATATTCATGATCAGGGCCTACTTATCTATGGCTGCAGTGCAGAATAGACTGGCCATGTGAAGAGGAGGCTGACTGTCTTATCATCTCCTTCCATCTCAGGGGACCACTGCTCTGTTCCCCTGCTTATGTGTCTGGAATTTCTGCTTCCTATGTCTGATTTTGTTCTCAGACACAATACTTGGATTATCTCAATATTTGCATTCTATTTTCCAACGCATACACTGTCTGCTTAGACACAGGTATCCTTTGGTGATCTTTTAATATTTGTTGAGTCTGCCTTCTCCATGGTGGTGTTAATTGTCTCTGAGGACCTAAATCCCATGAACAGTGACAGACTCAATGGGGTTCTACTTGGAACTATTATGCAGTGTGCAGATGGCTTCTCTCAGGGCCATTCTTGTATAGACAGATATATTAACTTAAATAGAAAATGCCTTGCAAGACACATTTATGAGCAGAAATTGGTGGTGTTGAATGGTAACGTGAGAAAAACATAGGGAGAATCTTCTCTGTATTTTAACTCTAGTGCTCAGAATCTTATCTCACATTAGACTCTTAGTGATTATTTTGGTACATGGCCTTAAATTCTCTCTGGAATCCTATCAGTGATATGTACATGTACAAGCAAATAAACAAATCCATACATAAACAGAATTTATTGAATCTTACTATGTGGCAGCTAATGGGCTGAGTGTTTTTCTCATAACTGTTTCCTTTAACACTCTCAACAACCTGTTGGTCATAAAGCCTAACCCTAGTGATTTGTCAGATAGTTACCAAAAGAGATAAGGCCATGGGGGCCTTCTACTTTTCATGCCTCTGCAGCAAGCAATGCCAAGGAAACCAGCAAGGTGAGAGGAAATGACACAGCCGCTAGGAGAACGTCTGAACAAGGCACAGGAGGTGTGTACTTGAGAGTTAAGGCTTGACTTTCCTGATTACCAAAAATGCTAAAGAAAATGGCCCTGCTTCTGTTTTCTTCCTGGTGGCTTTTCCTGTATATACTTTAAATGGAAAATATCACTAAAAGGATAACTGGCTGGCCAAATGGAGCAAGTAGTAAGGAAAACTTTGACTTCCCTTTCCACGTGAACCCCAGGTCCTTGTATTTCAGTGTGTGTCTACAGTGAGATTCCATCCTGTTTGTTTGTTTTTGCTTTTGTTTGAGATAAAGTCTCACTCTGTCACCCAGGCTGGAGTGCAGTGATGCGATCTCAGCTCACTGCAACCTCCACCTCCTGGGTTCAAGTGATTCTCCTGCCTCAGCCTCCCAAGTGGCTGGGATTACAGGCATGCACCACCACACCTAGCTAATTTTTGTATTTTTAGTAGAGACAGGGTTTCACCATGTCTCTATTAAAGACGGTAGGAAACTCACCTTTACATTTGTAGGCTGTGTGACATAGTCAGGACTAAAATGCATTTTGACATCTGATCTTCCCCTCTGAGGTACTCAGAAGCTCGGGGCTCTGATTTCCTCTGAGACCCTGATCTAGCAGGACAAGGAGTGAGTGTCTGAGAAACCACATCCCAAAATAAATGTGGGTCATGTGCCCAATAGTGCAAACAGAGTGATGGAAAGGCAGCAACAAAAGGGACTTAGAACCAGCACAGAGAAATATGAATGTCTCACAGAGATTCACCATGGAGCCAGAATGAAAGGGTTGAATGAACGTGTTTTATAGAGCCCATTGGGTGGGGTAGAAGCTGTTAACAGCACTGTTTCAGGCACAGGAAACTAGGTCTCACTATGCCCCAGGTAGCAACTCAATAGATATTAAACAAAGGATTTAACTTTTGATCAAGGAAAACAGCCTCTCCTAAACGTTATCAAAGCAATGAACAGTCAGAACTCTGTTATACAGGTAATTGCAGCTGATTGTTACAGATATTGGCTGTCAGAGAAACTAGATGTCAGAATAGTCCTGTAGATTAGATTCTCAGAAAGTTTACCCTGAGACTGCGTGCGCGCGTGCACACACACACACACACACACACACACACACACACACACAGTTCTAAGAAGCATACAGTAGGCAAACAAGGAAACAGTTAAGCCAGGTATGGTAGTGTGTGCCTGTAGTCCCAGCTACTCTGTAGGCTGAAGCAGAAGGATCATTTGAACCCAGGAGGCTGAAGCTGCAGTGAGCTACCATCACACCACTGCACTCCAGACTGGACAACAGAGCCTCAAAAAGAATTAAAAATAAAACAGTCTGCGTTGTACCAAAACCACCAGTTCCCTCTGTTTGTTCACTGAATTCACTGGAGAAAAATAGTAATATAATATATTCTATTGAACCAGACAGAAAGTAGTTCTTTTCAACCTAACGAGTAACATGTCATTTATGTTGTGTTCCACACAGTGCCTGGTGTGATATTATGTATGGCAAGAATGCATAAAATAGTCTTTAATCTTTTGTGAAAGCTAACGCTTAGTCACGTCAAACAGACCACTTCTCAAAACAATGGTAAGTTTTCCCAAATGCCAAATTACTTTTCCCAAACATTCCATTTCCACTGTTCACTGAACTAGTCAATTCCATGGCTTAGGAGATGTCAGGGGGTTCAGTTTCCTCTCCTTTGGCAGAGTTTGATCTCCAGTATCATGTTCTTCACTGTAAGCTCTCCTTAATGCAACCAATAAGATCCAGTGTCCCAGGGCCTATTATGGGCTGAGGAAAGGGTAGGGCAGATGAAGAATTAAAAGGCCAATGCACGGATCTTCACAACGTAAAGAGAAACCTGATTGCAGAAGAAGATGGTTATAAGGAAGAGATTTCTTCCACAAAGGTGCATATCCTCCTGTAACATGACTCCCCAGGAGGTGCAGTCACCCTCATGTCAGCTCTAGAGTACAGAAGGAAAGATATTTCTATTTAATAGGTTTGGGGAGTTTTTGGAAAGTTGGGCAGGTTGATTGTTGTTTTAAAGGAATTAAGTCCAGTGTAGACACTGCTGCTCCAGTGTCTTATAACTGCTGCTACATCCATGCCCCTAATTGAGACACTCATGGGTCATCAAGCTCTAGAGTATAACAATTTGTCAGCATAGGACACAGAGTGGACCAATTTAATACTTGCTTCAGGGGTTCAAATTTCCACAGCCTTTGATCAGAATTTTTTTTAGGTCAGTAACATTTAGAGGTAGATAAAAAATATTAAGTAATTGATGAGAAAGTAGGTGGTTAGTGGCTAATTTGCAAAAGTACGGATATATTGTTATGAGGTGTTATCCACTTAATGAACAAGCTGTGGGATTTTGGAGAAGGACACAGTAATGTGGATACCACGGTAGGCTGGGAAGCAGCCCACTCTCTCGAGTGCCGACATCCATCACCTTTCCTCACTGACACACCCTTGTACTTGCTCCTGGGAGCCTCTGAATCTGCACTAGCTTGCATGTTGGGCCAGGTAATAAGACTATATGTAATGCTGTTAGCTGCTTTCCTGCCCCCCTTTATTACAACAATGGAAAATGAAACCCTCTATTCTTGCTTTAACTTAGAATGGAACAGGATAAACAAAGCTGAAGTCTGATATATAATCACTAAAATGTCTGTTACTTCAAAATTTAAAAAGAATTTCTAAGAGAATCTTAGAGGCGAAAGAGAGGGCCAAGTGTGTTGAGTGTGATTACTTGGAGACACAATTCTACCTCCACAGCACCAGCCCAGATACTGTTTCTGAAAGAGCTTTCACAGACCTTACCAATCTCCTCTGAAGGGCCAACAGTCTCCTTTTAAAATCAGGAACCAATACCCGACAAATAGGGAAGACACATATGGGTGGCCCATCTTGGGCGTGTGCTCTGCCAGAAGCATTAGGACTTGTTCTCATGACCTGCCATCTATCACCTGTAAACAACAGAAATTTATTTTCTCCCAGTTCTGGAGCCCAGGAAGCTTAACATCAAGGTTCCAACCAGTTGCGTTCCTGGTGAGGGCTCTTTGCCTGGTTTACAGATGACTGCCATCTTGATGCGTCCTCACCTGGCCTTTCCTCAGCGCTTGCACACAGAAAGGGAGGAAGAGCAAGTTCTCTGGTGTCTTGTCTTATAAGACACTCACCCTATTTGATCAGGTTTCCACCAGAATGGCCTCATTTAATCTTAATTACTTCCAAAGGCCCCATCTCCACAAGCACCGTGGGCGTTAGAACTTAAATATGAATTTTGGGGGAACACAAATTTTCAGTCCATATATTGAGGGTACCTCTCCAGTTCTCGCTTCTACTTTTTCATTCATTGTGCATGATCTTCATGTTGGTACGCAGTCTTCATAACCAACTTTTCGCTTTTCCAACTCTATTTCTTCTAATCCTTAAACTTTTGGAAAACTCAGGGAGCTTTAGTGAAGAAAATTTAAAATCAACTAGTTATAATCACTGTTAAATTTTACTGCATTTTCTTTCAATATTTTTCAATGCATTTCTGTACAGTATATGTAGAATATACCCTTACAGAATATTAAATAAGTTTTATTGCCAACTTTTATCTCTTAGCATTGTGTCGTATTTCCCCAATGATGTTAAAATTATTTGACAACATATTGTAACAACTGCCTAATATATTATAGCATGATAGCACCATGATTTATTTAACCAAACTCATACTGTTGGAAATTGAGTTGTTTCCAGGTTTTCAATATTGTACATAATAGTTTAAATAATATTGTGGCTTATAAACAATTGTATACCTATCACATTTGTTTTAGACGAAGTTACTGCAAGATCAATTAATTTAAATATTAAATATTAAAATATTTTTATATTCATATATAGTACTAAATTATTTCCAGAATCAATAATGATTATTCATTGCTTTTAAAAAATAATATTTAAAAATAAAAATAAGCACAATACAAAGAAACAGTTTTATTCAACCACCTAAAATAACCATTGTTAATTTTTTGAATAAAATTGTATAATTTTAAGGACTGTTTTTTCATTATAAGATTTATGAATTTTTAAATGAAATTACATAATTTCCTATAATATTTTAAAGGCTGTGTTGTGTTCTATTGCCTGGACATGTTATAATTAATTATTTACAGAATTTTATTTGCTTCTCTTTTATAAGTTAGACAAAACTAATCATGCAGAATCCTTTTTTCTAATTATTATGATACTTTAAGTCCTGGGGTACATGTGCAGAACGTGTAGGTTTGTTACATAGGTGTATACATGCCATGGTGGTTGACTGTGTCTATCACCTTGTCATCTACATTAGGTATTTCTTCTGATGCTATCCCTCCCCTAGTCCCCCACTCCCCTATTGTCCCTCCCCAGCCCCCCCACCCCCCGACAGGCCCCGGTGTGTGATGTTCCCCTCCGTGTGTCCATATGTTCTCACTTTTCGACTCCCACTTATGAGTGAGAACATGTAGTGTTTGGTTTTCTGTTCTTGTACCAGTTTGCTGAGAACAATGGTTTCTAGCTTCATCCATGTCCCTGCAAAGGACTTGAACTCATCCTTTTTATGGCGGCATAGTATTTCATGGTGTATATGTGTCACATTTTCTTTATCCATTCTATCATTGATGAGCATTTGGGTTGCTTTCAAGTCTTTGCTATTGTGAACAGTACCACAGTGAACATATGTGTGCATGTGTCTTCATAAAAGAATGATTTATAATTCTTTGGGTATGTACTCAGAAATGGAATTGCTGGGTCAAATGGTATTTCTATTTCTAGATCCTTGAGGAATCACCACACTGTCTTCCGCAACGGTTGAACTAATTTACATTCCCACCAATAGTGTAAAAGGGTTTCTATTTCTCCACATCCTCTCTGGCATCTGTTGTCTCCTGATTTTTTAATGATTGCCATTCTAACTGGCGTGAGATGGTGTCCAATATGGTTTTCATTTGCATTTCTCTAATGACCAGTGATGATGAGCTTTTTTTCATATGTTTGTTGGCTGCATAAACGTCTCCTTTTGAGAAGTGTCTGTTCATATTCTTTGTCCACTTTTTGAAGGGGTTTTTTGTGTGTGTGTAAATTTGTTTAAGTTTTTTGTAGATTCTGGATATTAGCCCTTTGTCAGGTGGGTGGATTGCAAAAATTTTTTCCCGTTCTGTTGGTTGTCAATTCATTCTAATGATAGTTTCTTTTGCTGTGCAGAAGCACTTTAGTTTAATTGATCCCATTTGTCTATTTTGGCTTTTGTTGCCATTGCTTTTGGTGTTTTAGTCATGAAGTACTTACCCATGCCTATGTCCTGAATGGTATTGTCTAGGTTTTCTTCTAGGGTTTTTATGGTATTAGGTCTTACATTTAAATTTTTAATCCATCTCAAATTAATTTTTGTATAAGGTGTAAGGAAGGGATCCAGTTTCAGCTTTCTGTGTATGACTAGTCAGTTTTCTCACCACCATTTATTAAATAGGGAATCCTTTCCCCATTGCTTGTTTTTGTCAGGTTTGTCAAAGATCAGATAGTTGTAGATGTGTGGTATTATTTCTGAGGCCTCTGTTCTGTTCCATTGGTCCGTACCTCTGTTTTGATACTAGTACCATGCTGTTTTGATTACTGTAGCCTTATAGTATAGTTTGAACACAGATACCATTCCTCCAGATTTTTTTTTTTTTTTTTTTTTTTTTTTTTGCTTAAAATTGTCAGCTATCTGGGCTCTTTTTTGGTTCCATATGAAATTTAGGGTGGTTTTTTTCCAATTCTGTGAAGAAAGTCAGTGGTAGCTTGATGGGGATAGCATTGAATCTATAAATTACTTTGGGCAGTATGGCCATTTCCACGATACTGATTCTTCCTAACCATGAGCATGGAATGTTTTTCCCTCTGTTTGTGTCCTCTCTTATTTCCTTGAGCAGTGGTTTGTAGTTTTTCTTGAAGAGGTCCTTCTTGTGTCTTCTTAGTAGTATTCCTAGGTATTTTATTCTTTTTGTGGCATTGTGAATGGGAATTCACTCATGATTTGGCTCTGTTTGTCTGTTACTGGTGTTTAGCAGTGCTTGTGATTTTTGCACATAGCTTTTGTATCCTGAGACTTTGCTGAAGTTGCTTATAGCTTAAGGATATTTTGAGCTGATATGATGGGGTCTTCTAAATATACAATCATGTCATCTGCCAATAGAGAAAATTTGACTTCCTCTTTTCCTAATTGAATATTCTTTATTTCTTTTTCTTGCCTGATTGCCCTGGCCAGAACCTCCAGTACTTTATTGAATAGGAGTGGTAAGAGAGGGCATCCTTGTCCTGTGCCTGTTTTCAAAGGGAATGCTTCCAGTTTTTGCCCATTCAGTATGATAATGGCTGTGGGTTTGTCATAAAGAGCTCTTATTATTTTGAGATACGTTCCTTCAGTACCTAGCTTATTGAGAATTTTTAGCATAAAGCGCTGTTGAATCTTTTTGAAGGCCTTCTCTACATCTGTTGAGATAATCATGTGGTTTTTGTCTTTGGTTCTGTTTATGTGATAAATTACATTTATAGATTTGCAAATATTGAACCAGTCTTGCATCCCGGCGATGCAAGTGATGGATAAGCAAGAGATGATTGATCATGATGGATAAGCTTTTTGATGTGCCGTTGGATTTGGTTTGCCAGTATTTTATTGAGGATTTTTGCATTGCTGTTCATCACGGATATTGGCCTGAAATTTTCTTTTTTAGTTGTTTCTCTGTCAGGTTTTGGTATCAGGATGATGTTGGCCTCATAAAATGAGTTAGTAAAGATTCCCTCTTTTTGTATTGTTTGGAATAGTTTCAGAAGGAATGGTACCACTCCTCTTTGTACCTCTGGGAGAATTCAACTGTGAACCCACCTGGACTTTTTTTGATTGGTAGTCTATTAATTGCTGCCTCAATTTCAGACCTTGTTACTGGTTTCTTCAGGGATTTGATTCCTGTTTTAATCTTGGGAGGGTGTGAGTGTCCAGGAATTTATCCATTTTTTTCTAGATTTACTGCTTTATTTGCATAGTGGTGTTTATAGTATTTTCTGATGGTAGTTTCTATTTCTGTGAGATTGGTGGTGATATCCCCCTTATTATTTTTTACTGCATCTGTTTGATTCTTCTCTCTTCTCCTCTTTATTAGTCTGGCTAGTGGTCTACTTTGTTGATCTTTTCAAAAACCAGCTCCTGTATTCATTGATTTTTTGAAGGGTTTTTTGTGTCTCTATCTCCTTCAGTTTTGCTCTCATCTTAATTATTTCTTGTCTTATGCTAGCCTTTGAATTTGTTTGATATTGCTCCTCTAGTTCTTTTAATTGTGACATCAGGATGTTGATTTTAGATATTTCCTTGTTTCTCTTGTGGGCATTTAATGCTATAAATTTCCCTCTACACACTGCTTTAAATGTGTCCCAGAGATTCTGGTACGTTGTGTCTTTGTTCTCATTGGTTTCAAAGAACATCTTTATTTCTGCCTTCATTTCATTTTTTATCCAGTAGTCATTCAGGAGCAGGTTGTTCAGTTTCCATGTAGCTGTGCAGTTTTGAGTGAGTTCCTTAATCCTAAGTTTTAATTTGATTGCACTGTGGTCTGAGAGACTGTTTGTTATAATTTCCGTTCTTTTGCATTTGCTGAGGAGTGTTTTACTTCCAGTTATAAACATGCAGAATTCTTATGCCAAAATGTTGGCATATCTTCTATGATTTTAACATGTATAATTAAATTGTACTCAAAGTCTGTGCTGATTCATACTCTCATCAACATGTAAGGCCATGTGCCTTTGCTAGTGGCGAGAGTAACACACAATCATTGTATATTTAATAAGTTTTAAAAAATTAAAAATTTCAATTTAATGTTTATGTTTTCTTGGTAATATGGTGAATATTTTTCATATGTTTATGTTTATTGACCAATTTAATTTTTTATTAACTACTTATTGGTGTTCTTTGACCACTTTTCCATGGTAATATCCATCATTCTGCTGTTAGTTTATGAGATCTTCCAGTATATTTAAATGACATTGCTTGAACTATGTTCTATAGCGAATTAATATCCCACGAAATGATAGTAAATATTCATTAAAAATGAAAAAAAAAAATGGCCAGGAACAGTGGCTCATGCCTGTAATCCCAGCATTTTGGGAGGCCGAGGTGGGTGGAAATGAGGTCAAGAGATCAAGACCATCCTGGCCAACATGGTGAAACCCTGTCACTACTAAAAATATAAAAAATTAGCCGGGCATGGTGGTGAGTGCCTGTAGTCCCAGCTACTTGGGAGGCTGAGGCAGGCGAATTGCTTGAAACCAGAAAATGGAAGTTGCAGTGAGCCAGAATCCTGCCACTGCACTCCAGCCTGGCAATAGAGCGAGACTCCGTCTCCAAAAAAATAATAAATAAATAAAATAAAAAATGAAAAAAATTGATACTAGTGATACCATTTACTAAAACATTTAAATATATGTGTAAGAAAAAATATGAAGCAAATATAAATAGTAGTTACTATGTGATACTTGTTTTAAAGTTATGATCTGCTATACTTGAGAATGCCAGGAAGTGGCATGAATGAATACCTAATGCTTGTACATTGAGTGTTGCCATTGACCATTCACTGAGCATCAGCTGTGAATCCTCTGCTCAGTGGTGACAAGAATGGCCTGTATCTTATAATGTCCACATACATTTGAGATACATTTAACTTTTACATATATATATATAAATCATGAATCAAACGTTAAGTTTTTCATCAAATAATTTGCCTTTGAAACTACCTATTCTTATCTACTTATTTTTGTCATTTGTGAAAATATGCTCAGCTGGTGTCACTTATTATATGCACAGATTAACTTTAGAATAAGATTGTTGAGGTCTTCCAAAATTCCTGTAGTATTTTTACTGTAATTGTAATAATTTCATTGCAATATTTGAAAAAAATTTTTCTTTGTACAAGGTAAAATATTTCCATTCAGCAACATGATATTTCTCTTTAATTTTCAAATCTTACTTTAACTCACTTTATTTTTTAAAGAAAAATTATTATGATCAGGCACAGTGGCTTACTCCTATAGTCCCAGCACTTTGGGAGGCGGGGCGGGCAGATCACCTGAGGTCAGGAGTTCGAGACCAGCCTGGCCAACATGGTGAGATCCCCTCACTTCTACTAAAAAAAATACAAAAATTAGCTGGGCACGGTGGTGAGTGCCTGTAATCCCAGCTACTTGGGAGGCTGAGGCAGGAGACTCACTTGAGCCTGGGAGGTGAAGGTTGCAGTGAGCCGAGATTGCACCACTGCACTCCAGCCTGAGAGACAGAGGGAGACTCCATCTCAAATAAAAAAAAAAAAAAAGAAAAGTTATTTAACAAATACAGCTGGGCTTTCTTCTATTCTCTTGTCTTATTTTTTCTTAATTTTCCTTGAGTTTTCTTTTGTAATGGTGTCTTTTTCTTTGTTTCTGTAATCACATCTGAAAATTTTCAAAAATGTATTTGTGTATTTCTTTATCAATGTCATTAAATTTTTCTGTCAACTTTTTCCTATAAAACTTGTGACATTTGTCATAATTTTACTTTCTCTCCATCTTGCTTCTTTTCTTGGTATGATCAGAGACTTTTAACCTAGATCCTTATTACTAATACTTTTCCATTGTGATGCTAACATTTACATTGTCTCTATTCGTTCTACTGTTTCTACTACATCTTATCTATTATCGAGTTCTTAGGCTCACTTTGTTAAATCAAAATATTTTTATTTTTAAAATAGAGATATACACCATTGGTATGTTCAAAATACTTGCATTTCAATTCAGTAATCCCAATACTGGGTATATATTCAAAAGAAATGAAATCGTTATGTCAAAGAGATATCTGCACTTTTATAGTTTATTGCAGCACTGTTCACAATAGTCAAAACATGAAGTCAGCATAAGTGTGCATCAGTGCATGAATGGATAAAGAAAATGTGGTATAAATATACACCATATGCACATTGGTATTTGTATATAATGAAACACCATTCCACCCTTAAGAAGAAGGAAATTCTGCCATTTGCAACAACATGGATCAACTTGAAGGACATTATATTAAGTGAAAAAAGCCAGGCACAGAAGGATAAATCACATATGATCTCACTTATAGTGGAATCTAAAAAAGTTGAACTCATAGAAATAGAAAGAATGGTAGTTACAAGGCACTCAGGAGCAGGAGCCTGGAAGAGATATTGATCAAAGGATATAAAATTTCAGTTAGATAGGAAGAACAAGGTCAAGAGTTCTATAGTATAGGACAGTTACTATTGTTACTAACAGTATATCATATTCCTGAAAATTGTTAAGAGTAGCTGTTGTCTTCTTACCACAAAAAAAAAGTATGTGAGGTAAGGCATATGTGAATTACATTGATTTAGCCATTCCAGAATGTATACATATTTCAAAACAACATGTAGTATGTGATAAATGTATACAATTTGTATTTATCAGCATAAAAAAATTTAAATCAGCATAAATATTTAATATTTATCAGCATAAATAAAATATCAGCATAAATAAAATTTAAGAATTTTCAAATTCTTACATTTCTGAATATTTCTTTCTGATGATTTTACACTGGATATAGCGTTCTCAGGTTGCAGTCTTTTTCATTCAAGCCTCTAGTAGCCAATGTTCCATTGTCTCCTCAAATTTATTGTTGTAGTGCAGAAATGCTGAAAGGAACATCTTTATGCATAAAACTACGTCCTTAATTTAGATTTTTCCTTTGGACTAGGTTCTAGAATTGAAACTATATAGTAAACTCTTCTTCCTTTTCTTACTCTGTCTCTGTCTCTTTCTTTTCTTTTCCTTTCCCTTTTTTTTAAAAAGTCATTATAGCAACTGGTTATGATACCTTATTGTTTCTTCCTTAGTTAACAAGTTAAAATCCTTGACACATCTCCATTTATATTTGTATAGGAGTCATGATTTCGCTTCTTTTTTAAATTGTCCTCTCACAGTTTTGGAGATCATCCACTACAGTGTCCTGACACAGTCACACTGCACTGCTAGAGAACTGCACCTGTCAGGGAGAGTGACAGGAGATCAGGGGTGACTTAACATGAGGCACATTTTTTTCTTGGCTTCTAAAAGTCATTCTCAGGCAGCACTAGAACTTTAACTTCTCTGTTTCTGTGTTTCTCTAGGTATTTTTGTCTCTCTCTCTGTTCACTAATTTTGCATTTTGCTTTTGTTTCTGGTTTGTGCATGAACAGTAAGTTATGGGGGCAGTAATAATTAGTGGAATTTGACTTTATGTGCTATTTGGTAATTCAGATAAATGAATTAAAAGACCATAGGGACCTATTCTCTGTTGGGCAAAAGGATAGAGAATTCAGGTTGCTAGTCTTGTTTGTTTGTCCATTTTGAGCGCAAATCATTTGAAAATATTCTCCTCACCAGGAGAGCATACAGGTCTATGTACCTGGCCTGTGAGTTTTTGTGTTGCTGTCTTTACTTTTAACCTATGAATAAAGTTTAACCTATGAAGAAAGCTGCAGTCAACCATGGGGTGTGGATTCAAATTGAAAGAATCTGTTTATATTCATGTTTTAATATAAAGATATAAATACCATTGTGCATAACTCTATTTATAGATATATATTCATTCCCAAGCTCTGTCTACTGAAAAATACAGGGAGTCATACTCAGTGTCACTGTGCAATGAGCACATTTAGCCCCCAGATTTTGGTTTCTAAATATTCTCCACAAGAAGGAACTGAGACTTCTTTAAAGAATAAAAGATTCCAGTGCTGGTACCAGGAAGACACAAGATGAGCCTGAAACATCTTGTGCCAGAAGGAGAGAAAGTTTGCGAAGAATGATGGGGGCATGTCAAATCAAAACACGAAAAACCAACTTGAAGGACTTCCTGCTGGCCAAATCTTAGACTATTTTAACAGCATGTTATTAACATAATTTATGTTAAATTATGAAATAATAGCTTAAAATTCACTGAATAAAATCATTCATGCTAATTTAAATCAAGAAATGATACACATAAATAAATAAATAATTGAAAGTTTGGTGAAAGACAGAATATTTACAGCATCTCAAAGTTAACTCCTTACATAATGGCTACTAATTACAAATAGAAAAACAGTAACTTTGCAGTGGAGAAATCTCATGTTTATCACCTTAATGAAGTGACTGAAGTTAATATAAGCAGTAACAGAGCTAGTCAAAATTATGTGCCACCTGATAGGATTCAGTGAGAAGAACACAGCATCACTTCTGTGGTATTCTTACTGCAGACATGCAACCTGGACTGCATTCTAAGGGAATTCAAACAAACCCAAATGGAAGGGCCATCTGTAAAATAATCAGTCTGTAATCTTCAAAAGTAGCTTGACCGTGAAAAGCAAGGAAACAAGAAGAAACTGATCCATACTGAAGGAAACTAAAGAAACATGACAACTAAATGCAACATGTAGCTCTTAGCTGGATCCTTTTACTATAAAGACTTTATTGAGGCATTGGTGAAACCTGCATAGAGTGTGAGGACAAGATGATAGTAATGAATCATTGTTAATTTCCTCATTGTGATGGTAGTATTGTGGTTATGTAGGGAAATGTATTCATTTGTGAAAAATACACCCTGAAGTATTCAGGAATTTATACTATCAGCCACTTACTCTCAAATGGTATGGAAAACATTCTCTGTACTCCAGTTGCAATTTTTGGAGATTTGTTATAGTTTATGAAAAAATGTATGTGTTACAAAGGTGTGAATATTTTGATTCTTGAAACAAATTGCTAAGTTGCTTTCCAAAAGAGTGATACCTCGTCTTATAACGATGCACTTCTATTTTTCCTATAGAATTTTTGTCATGTAAGCCATGTACTAACTGTATTCAGACTTTATTTTCAGTCCTACCTGTCACACTTTATAATAGAAGTGCTGATTTTCATGAACTCACTTATTATGTCAGTGTGAGGGTAATCACTCATTGTATCATTAACTGATAATGACTAGATGAGTTGATTGAGCTGTAAATGACTATGGTTGGAGATTGCAGCTCTAGCTGATTAGATAAATATGCCACATATTTCATTTTGATCATATCAGTTCCACTATCATTTCATTGAAATGTCTTCTTTCAACCTAAAGTTCTCATTAAGGCATGGTAATTTCTCTGAAATATGACTATATGCATGATTTCTATCAGCCAAAACCAATAGTTACAGTAAAAGAAGGTTATTTTACATTTTAACAACTGCCTAGCTATATGATTTTATGCAACTCTCAAAATTTAAAAATCCTTTGTGAGAAAGTGAAGAATATCTTTATCGAACTTGCAGTAGGATGCATGTGTAGTAGGGCAGAGAGGCCAGTGCTTTGAAAAATGTGTTGAGTTTAAGAATTCTGGTGAAAAGTCTTGCAGTCTTGCAAATTTTTTCCCCAGTAAATCCTAAAGAATGATTCCCTTTGGCACCTGGTATCAAGTATTATTTAGACTTTCTAGCCCAGTGCCTCTTGAAAACTTTAAAGTGCACGGGAATCACCAGGGAATCTTGTTAACTGCAGATCTACTTCAGTCATTCTTGGTGGTGCCTGAGACTCTGCACTTCTAACCAGCTCCCAGGTGATGCTGGTGCTGCTGGTGCACAAACCACACTCAAAATGAAAGCAAAGGCTGGGCGCAGTGGCTCATGCCTGTAATCCCAGCACTTTGGGAGGCCTAGGCAGGTGGAACACCTGAGGTCAGGAGTTCAAGACAAGCGTGGCCAACATAGTAAAACCCCGTCTCCACTAAAAATACAAAAAATTAGCCGGGCATGGTAGCAGATGCCAGTAATCCCAGCTACTTGGGAGGTTGAAGCAGAATAATCGCTTGAGCCTGGGAGGCGGAGGTTGCAGTGAGACAGAATCAGGCCACTGTCCTTCAGCCTGGGCAACAGAGTGAGGCTCTGTCTAAAAAAAAAAAAAAAGAAAGAAGAAAAATTAAATAAATAATTTTCTTCCACAATGGTTGAACTAGTTTACACTCCTACCAACAGTGTAAAATTGTTCCTATTTCTCCACATCCTCTCCAGCATCTGTTGTCTCCAGATTTTTTAATGATCACCATTCTAACTAGTGTGAGATGATATCTCAGTGTCGTTTTGATTTGCGTTTCTCTAATGACCAGTGATGATGAGCATTTTTTCATATGTTTGTTGGCCTCATGTATGTCTTCTTTTGTAAAGTGTCTGTTCATATCCTTTGCCCACTTTTGAATGGGCTTGTTTGTTTTTTTCTTG
>CAUYQU010069959.1:0-31838 GCA_963574635.1 Cheracebus regulus
CTAGGTTCTTAGTTTCTTTGCATTGGGTTAGCACATGTTCTTTTAGCTCTGAGAAGTTTGTTATTACCCACCTTCTGAAGCCTGTTTCTGTCAATTCATCAGATTCATTCTCCATCCATCTTTGATCCCCAGCTTGTGAAGAGTTGTGATCCTTTGGAGGAGGAAAGGCGTTCTGGTTTTTGGCGTTTTCATCCTTTTTGCACTGGTTTCTTCCTATCTTAGTGCCTTTATCTACCTGTGGTTTGTAGTTGGTGACTTTTGGATAGGGTCTCTGAGTGGATGTCCTTTTTGTTGATGATGAAGTTATTTCTTTCTGTTTCTTAGTTTTCCTTCTAACAGGCCCCTCTGCTGTAGAACTGCCGGAGGTCCACTCCAGAACCTGCTTGCTTGGGGATCACCTGTGGGGGCTGCAGAACAGTAAGGGTTGCTGCCAGTTTCTTCTTCTGTTATCTTAATCCGAGAAGGGTATCTGCCAGATGTTGGCCTGAGTGCTCCTTTATGAGGTATCTCTTTGGGTATATGTGGGTTGGGCAGCTGCTTGAGGAGACAGTCTGTCCCTTATAGGAGCTCAAGTGCTGTGCTGGGAGCTCCATTGTTCTGTGCAGAGCTGCTGGGCAGGTACTTTTAAGTGTGCTGCAGCAGAACTCATAACCTCCTCTTTTCCCAGGTGCTCTGTCGTAGGATGTTTGACTTTATTTATAAGTTCCTGTCATGCTGCTGCCTTTCTTCATAGATGCCCTACCACACACAGAGTAGTCTAGTCACAGTCTGCCAGCAGAGGTGTTGCTAAGCTGCTGCAGGCTTTGGCTAGCTGCTGTGTGAACTGCCTTGGTAGTGGCAGACTGCCTTGGTAGTGGTGGTCACCCTTCCCCCACTGAGCTGGACCGTCCTGGGTTCTGCTGTGCTTGCTGTGAAACTCTCAATCCAGAGCATTTCAGATTGCTTATTTTGTGTGGGTGGTACCCGCCGAGCCAGATAGCCTGGTCCCCTGTCTCTGCCTCCTCCCTTTCAGTTGAATGGGCAGCTCTGTCTCCCAGGCGTTCCAGGCAACAGTTGAAACGGCCACCCAGATTTGTGTTTCTGTGCACCAACGTGGCACTGGCTGAAACCACCATGCTAAAAACGCATGGTGCTTTTAGGCCCAGGAACCTCCTGCTGTATAGGCAGTGAAAATTTGTTTGGAAATGTAGTGGGCACTCACCCTCTACATTGTTCTTGCCAGGAACTGCACTCCAGAGCTGTTCCTATTCGGGCATCTTGGAGCCTCCCCACTCTTTTGCTCTTAACAGAATGGAAATCTTAGAAATGTTGATGGGACAATGACATGAATCATGACAAGAAAGGAATACTGGAAATACAAATATTAGAAAGCCAATGTTTGTGGATGTTTTAAACTCTCACATATATTCATAGGGCTTACTCCACAGGTAGGTGCAATAAGTAACTCTGGTAGTTTCTAAAGATGCTCCCAATGAATTATGCCTCCTGGTATGTCTTCCCTATGTAGTTACCTTTTACATTGACTCTTGACTGGCCTATAACTTGTGTTTGCAACAAACAGAATATGGCAAAAGTGAAGCCCTGTGTCCCAGAGATTCTGGTACATTAACTTTTTGTTCTCATTGGTTTCAAAGAATTTATTTATTTCTGCCTTAATTTCATTATTTACCCAGTAATCATTCAGGAGCAGGTTGTTCAGTTTCTATGTAGTTATGCAGTTTTGAGTGAGTTTCTTAATCCTGAGTTCTAATTTGATTGCACTGTGCTCTGAGAGACTTTATGAATTTCATAGACAAAATTGTATATATTTATGGTATACATAACATTTTAGTATATGTACACATAATGAGATGATTAGATCAAGCTAAGTAACATACACATAACCTCGCATAAATTTTTTTTTAGTTGCTGTTTTAATGCTAAGTTTTGGGGTGGCTTATTTCAGACAGCCTCAGCAGTGACTGTCTATCTCATGTGACTTTAAGGATGTCTAAAGGTTTCCTAGTTGTGCAATATCTACAGGATCATTGAATTCCAAGTCTCCAGGGAAAAGAATGATGAAAGGGGAAGTTGCTGGAAGAAGAGAGAGGAGGAAGTTGAGGCCATAGAGAGGAGGGCCCTGAAGGAAAACTTTAACCGCTTGCCAGTTTGGCCAGTGGTCTATTGGAGCAGGAACAGCTGCATTTAGGCCAACAGTTCCAATGCTCTGTTTTATAGCTCTGAGCTTTCCCTTTGGTGAACTTGAGTTTTGAAACTGTGTGTCATGTAGTACCAGCTAGAATAAAACCAACATTATACATTCAGTTCTACCATGGTTATTTTATTTTAGTTCTGTTCCATGTCTAATGACCACCAACCTTGAATATCAATGTGTGCAGTCCATAGGGAGACCAGGACAGATTCATAAGTTCAATGGGGCTACTGGAAACATGCTTGGCTGTTTCTTTACTCATGGAAAGTCAGAAAAACTATTGTTATATAGGAAAGACAAGATATTTTAAGTACTTATTTCATTTGATAACATTGTTTTTCTCTTCATTGTCAAGAAAAACCATTTAAAAATCATGTCTTTGTTTTCTTTGCCCTTAAATCATAGTTATTCTAAAGAAAAATGTAGAAATAAAAGTTATCCAGGTCTATCAATTATTATTTAAAGTCATATCTGCTTTATTAGTGTATATAGGATTTAAAAGAGTTATAATGAAGTATTTTAACCACATAAATGTTATTTCATAGCATTTTTAATCATTGTGAAAGATAAGCCATTTTCTTGTTGGTTCTTGATATTTTCCTATCTGTATTCAAATTAATGCAGAAGTAATAGCCATTATCTTACTTACTGGTAACAAGGAGTTACATTGTAAAAGCTTCTTGTATAAAATTTTATTCACTAATAGAAAAAAAGAAAAAATAGTGGAAAATTGTTAACATTTAAAACAGAATAGAATACATTGCCCATTCTAAATGGTTTGAGGTCTTAAAGAGTCTCTTCCTGGGTTTTTGAACATTCAAGTTTAGTCAATATCACAGCCAAAGAGTTCCAGGCGAAGTGCAATACTTTGATTCCATGTTTTAGGAATGATACGGATAAACCTGGAAATGATTGGGGGGTTGAAAAAGTTCTTCACATGTCCTTTGGTATTAGTATTTCCTTCAAAAATCTGAAAGCAAAATATGAGAAAATCTTTAATGACAGTATAAATGGATCTATACAAATCTTACAGATAAGTTTTTAAAATTTTTATTTAATAAGATATTTGGTGCTATCCCTATTGAATAAGTTTTTTTGTTTGTTTGTTTTTAGACAGGGTCTTATTCTGTTGCCCAGGCTTAAGTGCAGTGGCACAATCATGGCTCACTGCAGCCTTGAACCCCTAGGCTCAAGTAATCCTCTCGCCTCAGCCTTCCAAAGTGCTGGCAGTGCAGGCATGGGCCATCACGTCCAACCCAGGTAATTTTTCAATCCTATTAGCTCAAAATGAGCATGTCAAAGAACACGTAGAACACTATCACAAAGATGATCCTCTACCAGTTACAAAATCATATGCCAGATAGACTCCGTTAGGGATTTCATCTCACCAGTGATCTGAGTTAAATTGGGGGAAAATAAACAAGTCACACATGGTGCTGTGGAGCAGCTGAAAAACCAGCTCTGCCTTTAGCCCCTTTGTATTAGCTGTGTGACTGAACAAGTTACTTATTCTCTGATTTTTCATTTTCTCATAGGCAAAATAAGGTTAATAAAATTTTACCTCATGAAAGTCATTGTAAAGATTTAAAAATGAATGTAAACATAAATGCATAGTGCCAGGAAGTGGCCACCAATAAAGGGTTAATTATCGCTAACATTTAAAATAAAATGTGACCATGCATTTAAATTTATTTATCCTTGTTGGCATGTACCTTATATCCTCAACTAATCTGTGTGACTACTCCGCACCCCCCCAATCATCAACAAGTTCCCCAAGGTTTATACACAGCAGAAATGAAATCACTATTTGTTTATGACAATGATGTTTGTCCTCCTATGAGGGTAACCTGGTTTATGTAGTGAGAAGTAAAACAAACCAAAATAGACAACCAGGAGTTTAAAAGGGAGAAAGACAGGTTCAAATTCATTAACGGAGACAAGTGCTGAGCATTTGATGAAAATTCATTAAATACCAGTTCCTTTCTCTTGTGCTGTCTCTCTACTGGCTTGAGCACAGTTTCCATTCCTGGAATATTACACCCATCTCCTTACATTTGCCTCTGGTAGTTTTTAAACCACATAACTAGGAGGTAGAGGAATGCAGAAATGTAGGGGAGTAGTTTGTTTTGCAGGAAATCTAGTCTCATCATCAGTAAGGACATCAATTATTTTCTGTTTAGTAACAATCATTATGAGGAAGGATATCAATTATTTTCTAATACCAGTGTAACACAGAAAGGTTTATGGCATTGGGCATTTGATCAGTCATGAATAACAAGTACATCTAAGGTAATGCTAACATGTTATTATTTCACAGTGAAAGGTTTTCTGGATCCCTTCAGCATCTTTCTCAATTAGAACTAGCTAAACCTTACAATATTTTCTGGTGCTTTGTCATCACTGTTTCACAGGTGGCTGTGTCAAAGCAGAAAGGTCATGTGCATGGTCTCTGTCTTGAGACCAGGCACCTGAAGAACTAAGATTCAGAAGACTTAAAGAGGTGGTACATATCAGTGCATATTTGTCAAATGCAAAATACTGTTATTCTCATCATAGCACAGTCTTTAGATTGCTTTCTCTTTACCCAGATGCCACTCTACCTTGTCCACCATGGAGGATTTCAGCCTGTAAGGTTTCCATTCCACTCCCTGGTCACTGTAGTGGATACTATAGCTCTTTACATACATTTCAGAGGACAAAGACTTGCAGCCCTGTGTTATAATTGCAGTTATCTTTTTGATTTTGAGTAGATCAATTTGTAACCACTGTTTGTTGTTGTTTGCCTATAAAAATGACCAAAACGCATAGATAAGGAAGATGTTAAAACCTTTTTTTTTTCTCTTAGACTAAGATACCAAAATAAAAAGCACAGAGCTCAAAAGGGTTTTGTTCTATCTTATCCCTTAGGATTCACTGTCTCCTAGAAGCTATTCCTCTTTCTTCTTTGTGGCTACAACATGTGTATAAATTCTATTGAAGTATTTCACACATTGTATATAATTGTTTCCTTCTTAGTATTCTTTACTGCTTGAGGGTAGAGGCTTAATTAGTTTTGTTTTCTGGTACTCACCACAATGTAAGACACTACGTGTTCAATAAATAGTTGAATAAATGAATAAATAAATGAATTTTATTTGGAAAAAATTGCTAAGTTATCTGTAAATATTACTTTCTTAAGCAATATGATAATATTGCTGAAGAGTTATCTGGGAAATAATTGGATAGCAACCTCTCTCTATTTCACTTATTTTACAAAAACCCAACTTCTCTTTCCCCCTGCTAATGTCAAATAGCAGAAATAGTTCAATTTCTTCTGATATTTCAAATCAATGTAATATTTGAGAGACCTGATAAAACCATAAGTAGAGCTTGATACACAGTACAGGTATTGTTTTGTCTCCAGCCTAACAAAATGCCTAATCGTAGGGTTGGTGATATGCATTTGGAGAAAGATCAGAAGGTTTAACTGAGTATTGGAATAATCTGAGATAAATTTTTACCTTTGGGAGATTTATCATCTACCATAGACTCCTTCAATCCTAAAGGGAATAATATTGACATGTTTCTTCACCATCACCCACACATGCATAGGTTTATGTGTGTATATATAGGTGATATAGGTGTATGTGTATATATATAAAAATTTACATGCTCTATATATTTTAAAAGAAAATTAACTGAATTAGAATGATTATATGAGAAAACTTTTTAAGTCTATAACATCCTCTAATACATCTGGGTGGTATCTTAGTATGTCTTCAAATCAAGGTTGTACCAGTGATACAGAGTATAAGTAGCTAGAAGAGTTTTGTAGGCATAGAAGAGGTAAAGATATTTTAGTTATGGAGAGAATAGCATCTATGTGCATGCCTGCATGTGTCCAGCTTTGATTTTCAGCCTCTCTAAAGAGACCATATAAAGATATTTAATGTGAATGGAAAGTTAAGTGAAACACATATTTCTGATCCAGAATTCTAACTTTGAAATGACAGCATTAAAAGTCAGCATTTTATCTTTGAAGCCTTTATTATATCACAAAGACTAACAGCAAATTATAGAGAGTGCAAATTTTTTTAAAAGGTCGTAAAATGAAGGATAGGGTGACAAGGTTATACCATGAACAAGTCTAAAGAGTCATCTAAAAAAGAATTGAATAACATCTCTTTAAATATTATTTATATTGCTATGTAAATTATATAAATATAATGTAATATAGCATTATTTTTATTATTTTAACTTCTCTGGGTATCAGCTTTTCCCTCTGCAAAACTGCAAAATGAGGTATTTGGGCTGCTTCAAATGGTGGAAGGAGCATGGCCTGTTTACTGGGAGAATGGAATTCTAGTCCGGATCTGCTACCAAACTAAGCTAAAATTATTTAATCCTCTGTGTATTTAGACTTAAAAGGAAAAATCTAGACCAGATGTTTTGCTTCTTGCTACTGTAACATTCTGTGATTCTGTGATGGGCCAGAATAAGTTTCAAGATACAGACATCAGTTCCCAAGACTGTGTGGAATCCAATCTTTTCTATTTACCCCACTAGCATCACAATTCTTTTTTTCCTTTCTAGTGGCCTAATTTAAGGATAGGTCCTGGAATTCTATAGAAAGTCAGGGAATTGGAGTGTAGATATCTTAAGAGAGGAAATATGAAGATAGAAAGTAGGGAATTTAGATTTAGTTGGCTGAAGGGATCATCAAGTTACCTATGCCATGTTGATATCTCAGGTCATTTGAAGAATTAATAAAAATGAGTCAACTATCAAGAGTTACCCCAAAATTAAATCACCTGAATTACTCAGTGGGCTAATATCAGGAGCAATAGAACTCTCTGGAAGGTGTCTGTTTAACTTAGATCACTGATTTTATAACTCTGATTTTGCAACATTTTACTATGCTTCTAGTTGTCTCAAGGAATATCACAAAGCTCTTAAAATAAGGCAGGTGGGGAAAAGAACAAAAAAGTTTAAATGATATTTCATTTTAAGAAAATGAAAAATATTGATAAATTGTAAAGAAAAAATAAGAGATGGTGTTGCAAATCTAAATCATTTGTTTATCACTAATGTAAGCTGTCTAAATGAGGAGTTGGCAAACTATGGTCTATGGGTCAAATCTGGCCCACTGCCTGTTTTTCGTAAACAAAATTTTATTGGAACACAGCCAGCTCGTTCATTTACATCTTGTTTATGGCTACTTTCCTGCTATGATGGCAGAGTTGAGTAGTTATGGCAGAGAATGTATGGCCCACAAAGACTAAAATATTTACTATCTGTCTCATTGCAAAAAAAAAAATTGCTTATTCTTGATTTAAATCAAGACTAGACCAAAAACCACAGAGATGATAAATGACTTCTCTCTGAGCCAAAGTTATAGTCGAAGCTATCAAGTCCACAGACAACCTAGACTCTTGGACCTAGGATTTTAATCTGCAGAAACAGATTAAAATACTCCTGCTTCCCAGATCCCCCATGTTTGCTATATTGACAGCCTTTGTTTTCTTCTGGAGCACTAAGAGAACGCCATGCATAGAGTATACTTCACCTTTGCTTGCCAGGCATTCACACGTCCCTGAGCATTAAGACGGGCACAGAAGGGTTCCCAGTAATCTCCCCACCAAGATTTTTTAAACGAAGAAGCTGTGATTTGCTTGTTTTCTATCTTTCCACTTTCCATACCCAGTGGTGTAGAACATCCTATCAAAAGAAAAGTAATGTGATTAATTACACACCAATATTTCCTGCATGACATTTTGTACTGCAGAGGAGATAAGAAATAATATGACTACCAAGTAATGACAAAAACAATAATCATGACAATGAAGATTTATTGAATCCAAGTGCCAAATACTGTTCTCAGGCTTTACATGTATTATTTAATGCTCATAAATATCTCCACTTTAGTACAGCATAACACAGGAACTTGTCTAAGGTAACACAGCCAGAAGAATCAGAAACTGAATTGAGCTCAGACAATCTAACACCAAATACCATGTTCTAAACATTTAAACTCACTTCCTCTTTCTGAGAGTCATGGAAACTTTGGTCTTTGCTTTGAGGTGCCAATAATCCTAAACTACCCACATATAAAAAAACACTCTGTTTCTTCTAATAAAATCTACAAAGAAGATACAATGGGCCCTCAGTCACTATTTTATATTTTCTGTTTCAATCCTTGGAGGGGAATTCAAGTTACATACCATTTGGAATTTTTCCAAGGTATAATTTGAATATCATAGGCAGCAAGGTAGACCTGTGACTGTAAGAAATACAGCTAGTGAGTGAACCTGGCTGACTGCCCATTATCTCTGTGACGCTTTGTTCTTGCTAGTAAATCATACAGAAATATTCTTGAAGTGATGCCTTACTTTTTCAATGAAAAAAAGAGCCCTAAAAATAATACCCACTGCTAATAATTACCTAAGTATAAAGAAAATGAATAAGAAGAAAATAATGCTTCTTGTATTAAAAAATTGATGTTTTAAATAAACAGAGTCAAATGTCACATTTTAGGGTAGTTTATTAGGATCTGAGCAAATCTACTGTTTATACCATATGGAAAGAAAAAAACACAATGACTTATGGAACTGTTTCAAGGAGTGGTCCTACCAATATGAGATTTGTGTTTTATTTGGGAGACATTATAGACTAGTGATCTGGACATTGGCAAAATACCCATATCCATCCAAGGGTACATTATCTGCTTCAATAAGAAACTGATTCCAGGGTTCAACTACTTTCTCCAATGTGAATCATGGCTTCTTCTCTTCACCCCAAGGGAAGTACTGCAGCTCCCAACAGGTGTGCTGCAGCAAGTTTCTGGTGTGCCTATTTATTGATTTCTTTTCCCACCTCCAGCCCTTGAGTACCCAAGTGGAGCCTGGATCAGCCAAACCTTAAGTTTATTGCTTCATTCTTTTATCTTAGATATTATTTTCTTTGCATGCTTTGAAGTAAAAAATATTGGAAAGCACTGTTTTAAGAGTCCAAGAGGAACAGTGAAGACTCTTAAACATCCTTGTTATATATAGTAGAATTTTATTATGACCATTTATGATTACCTAGATTTATTTATACCACAGGTCACATTACAGCCCCTGAGAAATAGCAGCTAACTTAGAAAATACTTGAGTATCTACATAGGGTATGAAAAAAAACGTAAAGAAGAAGAATGGTTTCAGGAAGTTGGGAAACCAACTCAGATTTCAAAAACACTCATTGAACACCATATATATGGTAGTGATGTTGTCAGATACTATCATGAAGTTGAGGTCTGAATAACCTAGAGGACTTTGGAAGAATCAGGCCTAGTTTGAATCTCAGGTAGGTCTTATTGAAAATGGGCTTCTCCAAGGGCCCTTCCTTGGAGAATTGTGATGTGTCTGTATAATCCAGGTACTTTCTTCAGAGAGATACTGTCTGCCCTCTGACTGGCAGAACCAGTCTTGGCCTAGGTCACACTGAGAGTTTACCTGAGTAGAACCTCTGTTTCACAAAGGTTTTCCCAGAAGCCTAAATCACTAAAGAGAACTAAAAATTCTACCCATTCTCCTATACCTCCCAAATCTTGATTCTTTGAGTGGCAGTGAGAAAATAATGCATCTTTGTACCTTACCATTTACCTCACAACCTTGCAGCTCCAATCGAAGGGTAGGTCTGTTATAGGCTCGAGTTGGAGAGATCCTGATATATCTAGCCACAATAGGTGGGTCAAACTGATTCTCTTTTATTGTAGAAGCATCTGAATTGCCATTAAAATACTAGAAGAAAAGAGGAGGGTTTAGTTATTTTAATTATCTCTAATTATCTATAAAGTGACTTTATAATAAAATTTTGATCTAATATAATATTGTAATATTACATTTTCATGGGACTTGAACTAAATCAATTTGGTCATAAAATATACTTAGGGATAATTTCACTTCCAGTAAGATTGTATATATGTACTTTGCCCTATTCCTTCTGCTAAGTACAACTAAAAACTCTGGACATTATAGCTAAGAGAAACATAAGAAGACCCTGAAAAGAGCTCAGAAGGCAGACTGGCTAGGGTTCTCAGAAGGAACAAAATGGTGATAGGTGTTCTGAGTTTTCTTTTTGCCTCATAAATCCCAGACTTAGAGATGAAGAAGCCGGCAACCTGGAAACATCAATGAGTATAGACCGAAAAAGCCCGAACAAAGTCTGCTTTCTTTCACCAAAGTACCAGGAAAGGGCAGCCTAGTGAGATATAATAGAAAACTTGTGGACACTGACTTATCTCCTTTAGCCAACACCACAGAAAAACCTGGGGCCCCTCCTCAGCCCACAACAGCAAAGGCTGAGTGGGGAGCCTAGACTTCTTTGCTCATGAGGCTAAAGAGGCACCCCATCACCTTCATTGGGGTTGTGTCAGAAAAGGCCATGTAGGGATTCAGGACTTTCATCTCCAGCCCCTAATGAAGCTCCTGCTTCAGGCTTCTGCAGGTTTGGCCTGCAGTGTCAGTGGAGGCCAAATGGGAACTCTCCTTTCCACCCAGCCACAAAGGAACAATCCCCTCTTAGGTGGCAGCGGAGTGGGGAATCTGAACTTTGACCCTCACCTGGCAGTAACCAGGCTCTGCCCTATGCCTTTTTTTGCCAGAGCAATGTCAGGAAAAGCCAATTTAAAAAAAAAAAAAAAAAGAAGATTGGAGCAAGTATCAGTAATACTGAAAACATAAAAATAGAGAAAAATCAATAAAGCAGAGCTGGTTCTGTGAGATTTATTTTTTTAATTGACAAATCTCTAGCAAGATTCACAAAAAAGAAAAGAGGTGCAGATGACAATATTAGGGATGAAACAGGCAAAGTCACTACAGATATGAAAAAGTATAATAAGGGAATACTGCAAACAACTCTACACACATAAACTTAACAACGTAGAGGGAATTGACCAATTAATTGAAATATACAAAGTATTTCAATTCACCCAATATGACACTGATAATTTGAATAGCCCTGTAACTATTTAAAACATGGAATTTATAATTTAAAAACTGCCCAAAAAGAAATCTGCAGGCCTAAATGATTTCACTGGTGATTCCTACCAAATATTTAAAGAATTAATGCCAATTGCAGACATTCTCTTCTATAATGTAGAAAAGAGCATGCTTACCAATAACTTTGGTATCAAAAACAGAAAAAGACAATTCAAAAAAAATAAAACTATATACCAATATCCTCTCATGAACATAGATGCAAAAATCTTTATGCTATGGACTCAACTGCAATCTGTGTTTTCTCTCATAATACTGATTAGTAAGAACCATAATTTAGGATTTCAATGGTTTGTTCTGAGACATAATAATTATTAAAAAGAGGTAATTAATAATATAGTAAAATAGTAAAAAATTTACATAAAATATAAGCAGAAACAGATTCAAATTTATCAGTATAATAATGGCAGGTGGACTCCTTGCATTCAGATAGGTTTCTTGGGGGAAGGGAGTAGGGATGAGGGAAGAGTTAGGGCTTCTGGCTGAGCCCCTGGAAGGTCCAGCAGGAAGATATCATTCCTCAGGCATAGCCCCCCAAAAAGTCTGAGAATCACACTGCCTCAGAGGATTACTAGCATTAACATTACTATTTACTTCAGGTACACGGAAATAAAGAACAAAACAAAATACAATAGTAAAATTAAAAGTCTTGGTAGCCAATTTTTAGCATGAGCTCCTTGAGGCACAAGACCAGATGTTCTACTCTGCCATATACCATCCGCCAGTCTGAGAAATCTGGGTATTTTGTCTGATGATAGAATGATTTTTTAAAGTTTTGTGGTGTTTTGAAGTTTCACTAAACCTGCTTCTCTAATTCATAAGACACAGACCCATCATGTTAATGCTTTTCTCCATATGACCCTTAGAAAGCCATTCGCATTTCTAACACCCAGGAAGGTATTTTTAAAAATATGCAAACATTAGGCATAGTCATAATAACCCTAGGCTGAGTCTAGGGATTCAGATAGAAATATGCACACAAACCATCACATTCCTTGTGCTGTTCCCTTTGAAGATCTGCCAGTTGATCTGATTGGAACTGTAAGCTACATAGAACTCTGTGGTATAGCAGGACTTCAGATAGTGTTTGGCACCTTGGGTCTGAATCCCTGTGATTATGACTTCCTTTTGCATGTCCACCTGCAATATAGGAAAGCCAGTAAACAGAACTGTCCTTGTCAACAAGTCACACACTGCCTAAATTCATTATACAATCAGCTTTCTTCAGAACTAAAGAGCCAGCACCTAAGATCTTAGCAAACTGATACAATGACTACACGCAATCCGTATTTGGTCACAGAGTACCTAGATTTGAATCCCAGCTCAATGACTAATTAGCTATGTGTTATTTTGGGAAAGTAGTTAGTATCTCTGTGCCTTGGTTTTTTTTTTTTTTTTTTAACTTTAAAACAAGATATTACTAGAACCAACCTCAGAGGTTAGATTTTAAGAACATAAAGTGATTAGAATAGTACCTAGCACTTCGTACTTGCTATTTCCCCTAACAACACTGCAAGAACAGTAACAAGAAGGAATTACTAAATCACTTTCATTTTTATTATTACAACAGCAGTAAATATGATCAGTCTATTAAGACAAACCTGGATCCAAGGTTTAGAGGCCAATTCTGCTGCAAGTTTTTCTATACTCCAAGCATTATAAGATCCACCATTGTTTAATCTTGCTAATCTGGGCTCCCAGTAACCTAAATTCAGTGAAGAAAAAGATTTATTCTGAATTTTTTTAAAAACACTCAGCAATTTCTCGAGTGAGTTTAATCCAGTGGAAAACCAGATCCATGGACTATGTTGTAGTCAGGAGTCTAGGCGTGGGCCTCAGCTACTAAGCCAGTCCTTGATGATGAAATCTGGACTTCAGTTCTGTGTTTGGTCAGCTGTCAACCACCACTTGTCCCCTTTCTTGCACACAGGTCATGTTTGTTTTTTTTTTCTGTTATGTTGATGTGCCTAATGCTGAATGTGCCTGCCTAACAGGAAGACATGGAAGGGGTATATGGAGCCTCATCATCCTCTTGGTCATGACTTCTTAATCTTGGGAAGAGCTTTGAGGCAATGTGAGAAAACTTTGGAGGCATTCCTAACACATAATGGGGGTTCAACAAAGTTTTCTGAATATATGAATGGTTGCCACAGGCAAAGGACCGTATTAATGGGGATTATAATATTTGGCTGATAAGACCCTGTTAATCTGGCTGAAATACATGTGTGGTCAAACCCAGAAAAGGTGACTGAGGAGAGTTTTGGAAATGGGCACGTGGTCAAAAGAGTAAGCTATCTGGTCTTTGCCAAATCCCCTCAGAGAAGCTGGGCTCCTTATGTAGAGAAATCAACGACCTCCACCTGTCAGTTTTTCCTGGAAAACACTTTTGGGGAACATTATACACCAGAAGGGGTGGCAGTGATAAGAGCACACTAACAGGCCTTTAGCTGCTGCCATGGTGTTCCTTCCTCTACCAGATGAGTACCCCAAATGAAGCTACTTCACTATATTGCAGGAGAGAAAAGCATAAGGAGAAGAACTGATGCATAGAGAGGGTTGTCAGGTATGGTTTCACAGGCTGCATGCTGCACAGTTGTAGGAGGTACCATTCCCAGGCCATGGTGCTACAGCTTACCCAGGAACTCTGAAGCCTTGATCTGTGAATCAGATATGATTCCAGTACTTAGTCCCATTGGCATCTTACATTCTATGAAAAACAGAAAAAATGAATACTTTTTGCCTAGAAAATATATATAATAAAGTAAAACTCTATGGTTAGAGATTATGTCTCTGACAGGTTAGTAATTAGATATTTTTACCTACCTCGTGTGGCACTGACTTAAATATATCTGATTATAAAATGGTAAATGCACTAACAAGACTGGTGCTTTAATAGATACAGTGGCATCCTAGAAGAAAACAACTGAAATCCTGAAATGTGACTGATTTTTAAACTGATTTTCTTCTGCTTTTATCTTAAATAATGCTATTTTACAACATTAAGTACTATCCATGGCCAGGTGCAGTGGCTCATTCCTGTAATCCTAGTACTCTGGGAGGCCAAGGTGGGAGGATTGCTTGAGGCCAGGAGTTTGAGACCATCTTGGGTAACCTCTTCTCTACCAAAAAAAAAAAAAAAAAAAAAAGAAGAAAAGAAAGAGTTCTATCCTTCATGAGACTATGTTCTTAAAAGTTGACAGCCAAGTTACAATGTTATTTATATATTTATATCTTGATCAAGAAAGGGATACCAGTCACTGTGCTACTTGGATGTTGGCACAGTGCTTTGTACTCAATGGGTGCTTAGTAATGGTTTAAAGAATGAATGAATAGATGGACAGATGAAAACTGTGTTTCCTAAATGCTGAAATGCCGAGTTTAGTGACTATCTCAGTCATTGTTAAATTCCTGTTACCTTTTCCCTCCTCAAATCTTGGAACCTGGAGAATTTCTTACATGTACTTTCCCACGGATCACAAATCATGAAGGGCACTATACATATGTTTCCCAATTGAGAGGAATGCTTTTGAACTGACTGATATGTTTTCAATGCAATCAGACCATGGGCCAGAATAAAAGCAACTATGGCTACAAATTATGCCTTTGTCACATCAGAGTTCTTAGAGTTGAATATTTCCAGTCTAAAAGTTGGTAATATTCTAGTAATAGGTACTCTCCTGCTAAAAAAAAAAAAATCACATGGCTCTTGTGATACCTCTGTCCATGATAAGAAATGGTGTTTGCATCCCTGCTCTCTGGTTTTCTCCAACCTCTGTGTTTAGGAGCCACCAGCCAGGTTTTGATGCCTTCATTTCAAGAGTTTTAAATGAACCTAAAATAAAAAGTTAAGAATAACATTGCATATGCAAAAATTAACAAGGTAATATTGGGGTTGATAGTTATCTAAGAATCCTAAAATTCCTGCTTCACAAGAGACTTTCAAATAGAATTTAACCATTTTTCTTTAGGTAGGACTACAAGTATAACAGATAGAAACAAAACAATAACAATACACACACAGAGATAACTAAAAAAAAATTTAAATCTCTACCACACCTCACTAGAATACACTTTCACTTATCTAAATATAATGTCACAAGTTAACTCACATGCAATACAGCTTCACAGTCCTAAGTATCAAAGTGACCTTGAGTGATATCATTGGGCCTCAAAAATATCATACATGTTTCATTTTCCTCTCTTCATTTTGCATTTTTCTCTTTTTTACATAAGAAAATCAAAATAAAACCTTCTTCCTCCATGTTTTCAAATTTTCCATAAAGCTTTCATATTTGAACAGAGATTTTTAAAATATCATACGTTTCCCTCCCTTCATTTTGCTTTTTTATCTTTTTTATATAAGAAAATGAAAATAAAACCTTCTTCCTCTATGTTTTCAAATTTTCCATAAAACTTACATATTTGAATAGAGAGTTACATAAATTATTCACAGAAAAAAAACACTGAAAGAATAAGATTTCCAAAACCTCTGGCTACCCATTCTGGTATTTAATATTACCCCCTGGCAGTTAATATTTAAATTCTGTTGACTATAATTTACAACTGTTTCCCAGATTGTGGGTGAAAATGAATACATATGGTTATCTTCCTCAAACATAGTGAAAAAGATCTCCAGTTTACTCTCTCCAGTGCAAGTATTCTGGTTTGCAGATTTAGAGTTGCCAGTCAATCCTAGCTTCTCAGTCTGTCTGCAGGCTCATGGGAAAGATGACTGACTGATCTACTAATACTTGGTGAAAGATGAATGAATTTGACCGAATCTCCTCTGTCTCTGATATTAATACAGAAGGTCACTCTAGATGTATTAGTGAGTTACTAGCATGTGAAAAACAAACAAGAATCCTCTTTTTTTCCCTACTCTTAACCAAACCAGTCCATATGGACTTCTATGCCTGCATCTGAGGCAGATTCACACAACTTCCTCACCTAAAGTGCCACTGAGGGACTGTCTTCACTAGATCCTCAGGCAGCATGTGTTAGGTTGGTGCAAACTGTAACTGCAGTTTTTTGCCATTACTTTTAATAGAAGGCAAAATAGAAGGACGCTGTAAATAACTTTGTTATTCTTTAATAAATAAATACCTTTGTTATTCATTTTATTTTAAAAATAAATAATTATTTAAAAAAATTTTTCCTCTTTAAGCAGCCTATAAGTTAGTTTGAAAATATGATTCCTGGAGTCACTTGCCCAGAGATATTAGGGTGACAGAGCCTAGAGGAGGAGCAGAACTGAAGAATCTGGAAACCTTCCCAGCAGAGATAACTATAGCTGCCTGAGCCCTGTGGGATTCATTTTCTCATCTGCTTGAGACCTTCTCTGTATAACACAGAGTGGCTTGGGAGAAACTGCATATTATATAGCATCTCTGTAGAAGCAAGTTGGGTCACACAATTAGCCTGTGTGGTGCTGCAAATAGTTCATAAATTAGGTGACATTTTTGTATTCCATATACACTTTGGGTCTATGGCTTTGCCTAGGCTCTATGCCAGGACCCCTGTGTTCTGACCCACTAGGAAGTATATGCACAAGGAGGAAATGAGGGGTAAAGATTGCCTTTTCCCTGTATTTCTTAGCAGGGCCCTCTTTCCATTACCCAATCATTACCAGGCAGAAGGGGCCAGACCCCTAACTGGTGCTGTTTATTGCCATTTTCCAGCAAGGTCTGGCCATGAAAGTGAACCACGTGAATGTCTTGAGAGCCGCCTATGTTCAGCAGGTGTAACCTCACCCACTCTTGCTCATACATTCTCAGACCAGGCAAGCTGTAGATCCTCCCATTAATGGCTGAAAGGACAAAGAGTTGCAATCAATTAGAAATCTGTTGGCACTGAGAGGACAACCGGCAAGGAAATATGAGGCAACCCACTCAACACCTATCTTCCTCATGATTCTGCATTCCCAGGCCTACCCAGCCATGGAAAGGGCCCTCCTGTAAGTCATATCAGTGAGAGGCTGAAGCAGACCCACCAGTCTTCGTATCATTCACACCAGCCTATAGCAGAAGTCGGGGGGAGCTCCCTTTCCAAGCAGTTTATTACTCTTTTCCCCAGCTTTTACACTCTGTGCTTTATCCATTTACCCTTTCCATTAACAGTCTTAATTTTCCTTAACTACAAAAAGATAAACATGAATATGGGCAGACAAAGTAAACCCTGGGGTTAGAGTCAGTCAGGAGATACGCATCATGTCACCTTAAAGCCTTCTAAATGCAGAGTAAGTTTAAGTTTATAAAATTAGGAGTTTATTGTTGGTGTACCTAGCAACCATAGCAAGTCATGTTTATTCTCTCATTGGTATGAAAGCTCCTCTGCCCACTTCTCAGATTAGCTGTTTAGGGTTCTCAGTCTTTATCTACTCTTCCTGTAGTAAAATATGTGGATTTTTGTTAATTCCTGAGAAACTTGATCACCTCAAAAATGTTAACACAAAATTTTAACGATAAAGTATAGGACAACCAAACATTTAACTGGAACTGAAGTGAGGGAAGTGCTTTGTTTCCTTCTTCTTAAATTAAAGGAACTGCTGTGAAATTTCAGAAACCAGGCAAATGATTTTTTGGAGAGGGAGAGATTGAGGTCATTTGGGCACCCTTAAAATTATATCAGGTATGAGAACACCTATCTACATACTCATAACACAAGCTCATACCTTTCTCATCTCAGTTTCTGTTTCAGTTGCTAGCTTACAGGGCAAATTTCTGAGTGAATTTCCAAGTAGGCACACTTTTCCCAGTGTGACCACCCAAATGCTCTCTTGCCACTATTCTCCTTTTACTTGGGTACCTCGTTTCCTGTCTCACCTGGTAGCTGCTGAGAGCTAAAACTATTAGAACCATTCTTGGTCTTTTCTTTTATATAAACACTTGTGCCTTTAGAGATCCAGAAACAAGCTTATTAACTTTCTAAATTGCAGAACAACATTAATTCCTTTTCAGTATATGTCACCAGCTGAAGCACGCTGGCTTTTGTTCTTGTTGTTTTCTGCTGTTGTTTTGCAGCAGCTTCTCTGGGCTATCCTTCAGACTTTCTCTTTTCGCCTCACCCACAGTGTCACCTGCCAGATTATGTCAGCCCTCTGGGATGTGAAGGAACCGGTTTAAGTTGTAGCACAGGGTGTCTCAGAAGCATCTCATGTCTAATCTTGTGAAGATCTAAGGGCAGGAATCACTGTGACCAGTGTAATTTAATTAGTCAGAGGAAAATACCAGGAAACTCATGGGAGTTTTTCACTTCTGTGGCTGTGAGTCTCCAAGACATTCTGGACTTCTTTTCATAGTACCAGCTCTTCTTTTCGTCAAAGATCATAAATAGTAAGACAAATTCTCTCATGTCCACAGGCATGTTGCTCTCCTTATGAAGTATTCCTTTTTGGCAGATTAGGAGGGGACCTATCAAGCCCGAGTGAATATCTTTTTCCTAGAAAACAGAGTAAATTGTTTGTATTGTCCCTTTCTCAGGAATTTCTTTGCTTTTCTGATAATCACTGATCATATAGAAAAGGAAAGTTTCTGATAGGCTCTAAATTTGAAGATGAAGATTATACATGAATGGCTTAATAAGCCTGGATATTTATCACCTTGGATATTCATAATCCTCCTTCCTCTGATTGATCCTTATCCCAGTAATAATGATGATAATAATAATACTGATAATATAAGGGATACTATTTATTGGGAATCTACTATTATGTTAAATGATTTGCCTGCAATCTCTCATTTAATCCTGACAAGTATCTTATATGGTAAATATAAATTCATTCATTGAACAAATACTTACCAAGTGCTTACCATATACTATATACTGTTACCTCATTTTTAACTTCTGATACCAGGCTAAAAGAGGTCAAGGGATTTCCTAGGATTACGCATTAAGTGACAGGGTAAAAATTTAAATCTGAGTCTGTGTTCTTTCCACTATGCCCAAATGAAGGGGTCGTTTTTCTTTTTAATGCATGTATATACTGTGTACAACATATTGTTTTGAAGTGTATATACACTGCAGAATGATAGATGAAAGAGTCTTGACACTGCATTTCTTTTCATAAAGAAAGAGCAGAAGATAGCTAACACTTGTTCAAGAAAATTTCAAATGAATGCCATCTTCTGTAAATGTAGGCACTCTGATTCATGGCCAGTCATTCAAGCAATCCTCCCTCCTCTCCAGTGAATAAATGTTTCTCTCTCTGTCATCCGAAGAGCTACACGGAGAGTTCCTGGTTATGATAAATGTAGACTGTTAACCACACCCTTATACATTCCTCATGAAAAGCAAGACAGACATTTAGCAAGAAATAACCCTGACTCTTCTATTTGGTGGACTCAGATTACAACATTAGGGGAATGAGAAAAATTTTCAATGAAAGTACCTACTGGGTTCACGGCTGAGTAGTAGGTCCAAGCCCGACAGGCAGAGCCAGGACTTTCTGGCCCCGATCGCTTGGTGGCATGCCATACGTAGGTATAACTGCTGTTTGGCTGAACAGCATTATCATCCTGAAACCATGCAGGAGAGTCATCTTCATAATTCTTTCCCTCTGATGATTTTTCATAAGAAAGTCCATGGGCATGTAGAGAATATGGTCTGGATGCTAAATTTTTAAAACGAACCTAGAAAAACAAATGATCCACAAGTGTACTTAAGCATAACAGAAATCTAAACTAAAAAATTTCAGCATTATAGCTCAAAGTGACTGGTTATAAAGCCAGAGCTAAGGCATAAGGTACCAAATAACTTATATATATTATTTCATTTAATTTTCACAACCATCCTGTGAGATATGGTCCAAGTAGTTTTCTCCAGAAATACCAAAACATGTTTGTTCTTAGGCTCAAGGCTAAAGTATCAACATTATCTACTAATGAAATGAGAGCAATAGATAGTGGAGATGTGAAGATGAATGAAGGTTGATCTTGTTCATAAGAAGCTTTTAACCTACTGGTAAAGAGAGACATGCACATGGATATCCACACTACAAATCTAGGGGCAACAGGTGCTATATACAAAGTCTAAATGGGTTCAGATGACAATGCGCTAGAGGAACAATTTGGTTGAATGTTTAGGAGAGTTTGGAACAATTACGGTAAGTTTCTTAGAGGAAATGGAATTGGCCATCATAGAATGAACAGGAGTTCAGCAGAGGGAGAAAGACATTTCCGACTCCCGGAGGGGCAGAAGGATGCCTGTGAGCAGGGAAGTAAAGGAAGAGTTCAGGAAATAGTAAGGATCTGGGTGGGGCTGGGCTGTAAAATGCACAGGGAAGGTGGAACCTGGTGAGAAATGAGGCTGGAAGAGGACTAGGTTTGGGCCAGATGGTAAAGGACTTAAATGCCATATGAGAAATCTTCACACCCTAGCAGTCAGACCTGTGAAGCTCCTCCCAGATCTTCTATAACTTTTTTTTTTTTTTTTTTTTTGAGACAGTCTTGCCCTGTCATCCAGGCTGGAGTGCAATGGAGTGATCTCGGCTCACTGCAACCTCCGCCTCCCGGGTTCAAGTGATTCTCCTGCCTCAGCCTCCCAAGTAGCTGGGATCATAAGCACATGCCACCATGCCCGGCTAATTTTTGGATCTTTAATAGAGACAGGGTTTCACCATGTTGGCTAGGCTGGTCTCGAACTCCTGAGCTTGTGATCTGCCCACCTTGGCCTCCCAAAGTGCCTGGGATTACAGGCTTGAGCCACTGTGCCCGGCCCCCCTTCTATAACTTCTAGTGATTAAAGACCCCATAATTGTCTTTTCCTTATTTTACTCTACAAAGCCAGCATCACCCTAATAACAAAACCTAGCAAAGGCACAATGAATAATGAAAACTAACGGCCAATGTCTCTGAGATACATAGACACAAAAATCTTCAACAAAATACTGGAAAACCAAATCCAGTAGCACATTAAAAGTTAATTAATCACAATCATGTAGGCTTCATTCCTAAGATACAAACTGGCTCAACATATGCAAATCAATAAATGTTATTCACCAGTTAAACTGAATTAAAAACAAAAGCCATATTATCTCAATAGACATGGAAAAAGCTTTTGATAAAACCTAACATCCCTTCATGATAAAAAAAAAACCTTCAAAAAACTAAGCATTGAAGGAATATACTTCAAAAATAATAACAGCCATCTATGACAAACTCACAGCCAACATCACACTGAATGAGCAAAAGCTGGAAGCCTTCCCTGTGAGAACTGGAACAAGACATGGATGCCCACTGTCATCACTCCTATTCAACATAGTACTGGAAATTCCAGTGACAGCAATCAAGCAAGAGAACAAAATAAAAGGCATCCAAATAAGAAAAGAAGTTAAACTATCTCTCTTCATTGGCAATATAATTCTATACCTAACCCTAAAGACTCCTGGAAAGGCTCCAGGAACTGATAAATGACTTCAGTAAAGTTTCAGGATGCAAGATTAATGTACAAAATCAATTATACAAAATACAATGTACAAATGTACAAAATAGCATTTCTATACATCAGTAATTTTCAAACTGAGAGCAAAATCAAGAATGCAACCCCATGAACAATAGACACACAGACACACACAAAATACCTAGGAATACATCTAACCAAAGAGGTGAAAGATCTCTATAAGGGGAATTACAAAACACTGATGAAAGAAATCATAGATGACACAAACAAATGGAAAAAGATTCTGTGCTCATATATTGGAATAATCAGAATTGTTAAAATAGCCATTGCGCCCAAAGCAATCTACAGATTCGGCACTATGTTTAATGAATTACTGATATCATTTTCCTCAGGATTAGAAAAAACTATTCTGAAATTCATATGGAACCAAAAAAGAGCCTGAATAGCCAAAGCAATCCTAAGCCAAAAGAATAAATCTGGAGGTATCACATTACCTGACTTGAAACTATAGTATAAAGCTACAGTAACCAAAACAGCATGCTACTGGTACAAAAACAGACACATAGACCAATGGAACAGACTAGAGAACCCAGAAATAAAGCCACATACTTATAATCACCTGAACTTTGACAAAGTCACAAAAGCAATGGGGAAAGGACTCCTATTTAATAAATGGTGCTGGAATAACTGGCTACTCATATGTGGAAGAATGAAAGTGGACCCATACCTTTTATCATATATAAAAATTAACTCAAGATGGATTAAAAATTTAAATATAAGACCTCAAACTATAATAATGGTAGAAGAAAACCTAGCAAACATCATTCTGGATATCAGCCTTGGGAAAGAATTTATGACTAATTCCTCAAAAGCATTTCAACAGAAGCAAAAATTGACAAGTTAAAGAGCTTTTGCTCAGAAAAGAAGCAATCTACAGAGTGAGCAGACACAGAATAGGAAAAAATATTCACAAAGTATGTATCTGACAAAGGTCTAATATCCAGAATCTATAAGATAAACAATTGAATAAGCAAAAAATAGATAACCCCATTAAAAAGTGGACAAAAGACATGAACAGACACTTCTCAAAATAAAACATACAAATAGCCAACAAACGTGAAAAAAAAAATGCTCAGCATCACCAATCATCAGAGAAATGCAAATCAGTACCATAATGAAATACCATCTCACACCAGTCAGAATGGCTATTAGTAAAAAGTCAAAAAATAGATGCTGGTGAGGGTGTGAAGAAAAGGGAATGCTTATATACCATTGCTTAGAATGTAAATTAGCCACTGTGGAAAGAAGTTTCTCAAAGAATTTAAACAGAACTACTATTTGACCTAGCAATTCTATTACTGGGTATGTAGCCAAAAGAAAATAAATTGTTCAGCCCAGCAAGGTGGCTCACGCCTGTAACCCTAACACTTTGGGAGGCTGAGGCAGGTGGATCGCCTGAGGTCAGGAGTTTGAGCCCAGCCTGGCCAACAAGGTAAAATCCTGTCTCTACTAAAAATACAAAAATTAGTCCGGCATGGTGGTGGGCACCTGTAATCCCAGCTACTCGGGAGGCTGAGGCAGGAGAATTGCTTGAACCTGGGAGGCAGAGGTTGCAGTGAGTCTAGATCACACCTCTGCACTCCAGCCTGAGTGACAAAGTGAGACTCCACCTCAAAAAAAAAAAAAAAAAGGAATATATTATTCTACCAAAAAGACACACGTACTAGGATGTTCATCACAGTATTATTCTCAGTAGCAAAGACATGGAATCAACCTAGGTGTCCATCAGTGGTGGATTAGATAAAGAAAATATGGTACATATACATCATGGAATACTATGCAGGCATGGAAAAGATTGAAATCATATCCTTTGCAACAACATGGATGCATCTAGAGGCTATTATGCTAAGTGAATTAATGCAGAAACAGATAACCAAATACCGCATGTTCTTGCTTATAAGTGGGAGCTAAACATTGGGTATTCATGGACAAAAAGATGGCAACAATAAACACTGGGGACTTCTGGAGTGGGGAGGGAGGGAGATGGACAAGGGCTGGCACACTATCTATTGGGTACTATACACACTACTTGGATGATGGGATCAATCATACACTAAACATCAGCATCACACAATACACCCAGATAACAAAACTGCACATGTCCCCTGAATCTAAAATAAAAGTTAAAATTATTTTTAAAATACACAGTTATTTGTATCTAGTCAAATCCAGGGCCAAAACAAAGATTCCATATTTGATTTTTTTCCTTTTGCCTAAGGCTCCAATATGACTCAATGCAACATTGTTACTGATCCTGTCTTTATTCACAGTTGTGATGTTTTGTTTATTATGGCTTTCTTACATTAATTTTGATTTTTAAATTTTTAAAAAATTTTCAGTTACTTTAGGGATACAAGTGGTTTTTGGTTACATGGTTGAATTGTATAGTGGCAAAGTCTAGGATTTTAGTGAACCTGTCACCTGAGTACTGTAGCTTGTATCCAATAGGTAGCTTTTCATCCATCCCCCTGTTCTCTTTTGAGTTTCCAATGTCCATTATACCAATCTGTCTGCCTTTGCATATCCATAGTTTAGCTCCCATTTATAAGTCAGCACATGCAGTATCTGGTTTTTGATTCCTGAGTTACTTCACTTAGAAAAAGATTTTTAAATATGTTGTTAAATTATTGTTTGTCTTGAAAATACCCTCTAATCATAAGAGAGAATATTGCCTCCCATAGCTTCATGGAAAAGTTAGAATAATTAAGATTCTTATATTCCTATGTACTTACTTACATTTTTAAAAAGAACAAATGGTCACTGAAAATTTTGTGAATGTTTACACAGACATAGTAGATTATACTTTTGAATATAGATTAGCTTAGTTTAGAATGAGAGGTCTTTCTGGGTTTTTGAACATGAGAGGTTAGAAAAAATGGGGGAAGTATAGAACAGAACAGAGGCCTCAGAAGTAACACCACACATCTACAACCATCTGATCTTTGACAAACCTGGCAAAAACAAGCAAGGGAGAAAGGATTTCCTATTAAATAAATGCTGTTGGGAAAACTGGCCAGCCATATGGAGAAAACTGAAACTGGACCCCTTCCTTACACCTTATACAAAAAATTAACTCAAGATGGGTTAAAGACTTAAACGTAAGACATAAAACCATAAAAACCCTAGGAGAAAACCTAGGCAATACCATTCAGACATAGGCATGGGCAAAGAGTTCATGACTAAAACACTGAAAGCAATGACAACAAAAGCCAAAATTGACAAATGGGATCTAATTAAACTAAAGAAGTTCTGCACAGCAAAAGAAACTATCATCAGAGTGAACAGGCAACCTATAATATGGGAAAAAATGCAATCTATCCATCTGACAAAGGGCTAATATCCAGAATCTACAAAGAGCTTAAACAAAGTTACAAGAAAAAAACAACCCCATCAAAGAGTGGGCAAAGGATATGAACAGACACTTCTCAAAAGAAGACATTTATGTGGCCAATAAACATATGAAAAAAAGCTCACCATCACTGGTCGTTAGAGAAATGCAAATCAAAACCATAATGAGAGACCATTTCACACCAGTTAAAGTGGTGATCATTAAAAGAAATAGCAGATGTTGGAGAGGATATGGAGAAATAGGAACATTTTTACACTGTTGGTGGGCTTGTAAATTAGTTCAACCATTGTAGAAGACAGTGTGGCAATTCCTTAAGGATATAGAACTAGAAATACCATTTGACCCAGCAATCCCATTACTAGGTATATACCCAAAGGATTATAAATCATTCTACTATAAAGACACATGTACACATATGCTTATTGCAACACTGTTCACAATAGCAAAGACTTGTAACCAACTCAAATGCCCATTGAGGGTAGACCGTATAAAGAAAATGTGGCACATATACACCATGGAATACTATGCAACCATAAAAAAGAATAAGTTCATGTCCTTTGCAGCAACATGGAGGAAGCTGGAAACCATTACTCTCAAGCGAACTAATACAGTAACAGAAAACCAAACACCACATGTTCTCAATCATAAGTGGAAGTTGAACAATGAGAACACATGAACACAGGGAGGGGAACATCACAGACTGGGGCCTGTCGAGGAGTCGGGGGCTATTGGAGGAATAGCATTAGGAGAAATACCTAATGTAGATGACGGGTTGATGAGTACAGCAAACCACCATGGCGCTTATATACCTATGTAACAAACCTGCATGTTCTGCACATGTATCCCAGAACTTAAAGTATAATTGAATACAAATTTAAAAAAAGAAAAAATGGGGGAAGTAAACTTCCTTAAAAAAGCAAGCTTATAATCCTGGATCTGGACAAAAAGATTTTGAAAGAAATGACTAGGACTAGGAAGACACTTTAAGAAACTTGTCCACTTTTGGAGGGCATGGAGACTACTTTCCTTACTTATTTTATTTTACTTCACTTTATGTTTTCAAGAAAACACCAGAAGATATTTCTAAATTACTATTACTACTAGCACTACTACTGCCGCCACCACCACCACTACTGTGGAACCCCATTCAATTCCTTTTGAATATATTAATTTTCTGTGTTAACTTTAGATAGGTTAGCTTTAGATAGAAATTACAGAGATTTTCCACAGATTATAATTAGTTTTCAGCATTTTTTTTAAATATGAATTTTTTTTTAGTCTCAAAGATTGCCAAATTGCTTGGCAAAGAGTCTATGAAAAGAAATGTAATTATTCATTAATTCTGGAAAATACCTAAATCAACAATAGCTCTCTTGCCACCTACACCTTTACAACACTCTGGTGATTGTGGAAATTCCTCTGATGATCTTAGCAATGCTCCAAAGACTTACTTGGATAACATCATCCACTTCAGCTCTGATAATAGGACCAAGAATTCCAAGATGCTCTTCATACTCCCCTTGAGGATCACGTTTGGTAAAACTGCTGTCGAGGTACTTTCGAAAAACTACTTTCTTATATATGGTATTTTCTGGAGTATTGTCAATGTCTTCAATATCTCTTTCACTGAAACAACAATAGTATTTGTGTAAAGAAATTAAAGACTGTTCAAAGAATTTAGGAAATTGTCTCTCTTTTTCTAAATACAGCATCTAGCATAGAGAAGGTCTTGAATAAATACTTGGTAGACAAATGAGTAAATATGTAACTGGATAAAAGCCAAAGCCAGTAAATATCTTTCAACTCCTAACTCAAATATTTTATAGGGAAGTCTTCCTATGACCTTTTAGTCTAGGTAAAGTCTTTCTATATCAATTCCTTATATTTCTATAGTATTATTATATATAGTAAATTCATGTAGTATTCTTATAATATTTTTATAGTATATATAGTAGGTTATATATATTTGTGAGATTATCTATTAATATCTTCCTCTCACTCAGTGTAAGTACCATGAGGTCAGCCCTTATGCCTAGTTTGCTCATAATACTTTCTCCAGTGCTAAGCACATTATCTGGCACACAGTAGAAATAATAAATGTTTGTCAAACATATAAATGAATGCACAAATATAATCGTGTGTTAACACAGCAAATTTTAACATCAAAGGCAGACAAAGCCATATAAATGGGACAGTGCCAGAGCTGGGGGCTATCACGCAACAATGGTCAGATTAATACAAAGGTCGCACTTGTGAAAGTCACTGGATGGATGAATGTTTTATACCCTGAAAGTAGCCACTTTTCTCCCTTTTTTTTTTGCTAATGTACATTATTCTCAAGCTTCTTGACATTGATGTGGACAAGATTTTTGGATATGACCTCGAAAGCACGGGCAACAAAAGCAGAAATAGACAAATGGGATTGCATCAAACTCAAAAGTTTATGAGGAAAGGAAATAGCAGAGGAAAGAAAATAACAGAGTAAAGAGACAACCTATGGAATGAGAGAATATTCTTGAAAACCAGATATCTGATAAGGAATTAATATTAAAAGTATAAGGAACTCAATTTAGCAAAAAAAAAAAAAAAGCCTGATTTTAAAAATGAACAAAGGTCTTGAATAGACATTTCGTAAAAGAAGACATACAAATGACCAACAAATATATGAAAAGATACTCAACATTACTAATAATCAGATAAATGCAATTTAAAATCACAATGAGGGCTCTCCTCACACCATTAGGATGGCTGTTGTAAAAATGATAAGAGATAAATGTTGGCAAGGATGTAAAGAAAAGGGAACTCTTGTACACTCTTGGTGAGAATGTAAATTAGTACAGCCATTATGGAAAACAGTATGGGAGGTTCCTTTAAAAATTAAAAATAGAATTACCATATAATCCATCAATCCCACTTTTGGGTATATACCCAAAGAAAATGAAATCAGTATGTCAAAGAGATACCTGCTTTCTCATGTTCACTGCAGCATTAGCCACATTAGCCAAGATATGGAAGCAACCCAAATGTCTATCAACAAATGAATGGATTTCTTTCTTTCTTTTTTTTTTTTTTTTGAGACAGAGTCTCACTCTGTCACCAGGTGCCAGGCTGGAGTGCAGTGGCACAATCTCAGCTCACTGCAACCTCTGCCTACTGGGTTCAAGCAATTCTCCTTCCTCAGCCTCCTGAGCAGCTGGGACTACAGGCGCACGCCACCATGCCCAGCTAATTTTTGTATTTTTAGTAGAGACGGGGTTTCACCATGTTGGCCAGGATGGTCTTGATCTCTGGACCTCATGATCCACCTGCCTCATCCTCCCAAAGTGCTGGGATTACAGGCTTGAGCCACCGTGCCCGGCCATGAATGGATTTCTTAAATGTGATATACATAAACAATGAAATACTATTTAGCATTTAAAAAAAGAAGAAATGTCATTTGTGACAACATGGCTGAACCAGGAGGTTGTTATGTTAACATAAAATAGGCCAGGCACAGAAAGACAAGTACTGCAGGATCTCACTTATATGTGGAATCTAAAAACATTGAGGTCATAGAAGCAGAAGGTAGAACAGTGGCTAACAAAGGGATACAGAAATGAAACACTGAGAAAATGATCAGAAGATAAAATTCAGTTAGAAGAAATAAATTTAGATCTATTATATAACATGGTGACTGTAATTAATAACACGCTATATTTTTGAGTATTGCTGAGAGTACATTTTAAGTGTTCTAACCACAAAAAGTATGTGAAATAATATATATGTTAATTAGCTTGATTTAGCCAATTCACAATTTATAAATATATTAAAACATCATGTTTACGCCATAAATATATATAAAACAACAACCCCCCAAAAAACTGTGGTACACTCATATAATGGAATACTAAGGAATAAAATGAGTGAGCTATTGATACATGCAATAACCTAAATGAATCTCCAGAGAATTATACCGAATGAAGAAATACCAGTTCCCAAAGGTTACATGTTGCCTGATTCCATTTATGTAATATTCTTAAAATGACAAAATTATAGAAATGGAGATCAGACTACTGGTTGCCAGGGAATAAGGAAGGGATATGGTGGGAGGAAGGTAGATGTGACTATAAAAGGGTAATGAGAGGGAGTTTTTTTTTTTTTGAGACAGAATTTCACTCTTGTTGCCCAGGCTGGAGTACAGTGGCACGATCTTGGCTCACTGCAACCTCTGCCTCCTGGATTCAAGTGATTCTCCTGCCTCAGCCTCCCAAGTAGGTGGGATTACAGGCACACGCCACCATGCCTGGCTAGTTTTATATTTTTAGTAGAGATGGGGTATCTCCATGTTGGTCAGGCTGGTCTTGAACTCCCGACCTCAGGTGATCTGCCCTCCTCATGGTGATGGAAACGTTCTATATCTTGACAGCATCAATGTCAGTGTGCTGGTTGTGATACAGTATTATAGATTTGTAAAATGTTACCCCTGGGAGAGACTGGATAAAGAATACTCAGGATACTCAAAGGATCTCTCTCTATTATTTCTCTCAACTATATGTGAATCTATTTTTTTATTCCAAAATAAAAAGTGTAATTAAAAATTATAAATAAATAAAGCCATTATTCCCATCTAGCTCATTGGCTCAGTCTAGGGCCAAAGCGTGTCAAATTCTCCCACTGACTCTCACATTTCCCAAGCCTGTGGAAACAAGCCAAACACTCATCCATCAAACCCATAATATTTGCTATATACCATGAGCCATCAACAGAGAATCTCAATCTGCCTTTCTTCTGGTCTACCTCCCCTACTAATCCCATCTTTCCAGACTCTGGGCATAACATGCAAACTCACAGAACACAAGGGAGTGGGTAAAGCAACTTTGACTGGCATAAAAGTATGTTGTGAGCCTCCAATGGAATACAAGATTTTGAACATGGGTCCATCCCTATTCACTCTGGACAGGCCCTACATCCTACTGCCTTGGGGCCTTGATTAGAAATACTTAGATAACTAGTTGTTCTCAAATGGTATTGAGTGCAACATTTAAATAGGAATTCATAGGAAAAAGTGTTTTAAACGGAGTTCTAATGTGGAGATGTCAGGCATCAGATTAATGAACTCATTTGCATAATTTATACCATACATTGTGTTTGCCTACTGTAATTACACTTCAGTTTTTTAATTCATTATTGTAACAGCTTTTGTAAAAAGCTTTGGGCTATGTCTAGAAAGTCAAAATGCAGTCATCATACTGTATCCCTGAGAATTTGTAGTTAACTAAGCCTTGCTCCTTTCCTCCTCTCTGTTTTTTCTTTCTGTATCTTCATCCCAGAAAAAAGAGCCTAGCCCATCATGGCTTTCTACCGCTAAGCAAAACTGAATGGTAAATAATCTTTTTAAAAAAGTGATTTGGATCTCTTAGAAATTCTGATGTAAATAAGTAAATGCAAAAATGACATCATATTTGGGTTTGGATTTGAGGCTAACTTCAATGAACTCATAATGATTAGCATATAGCTATGGATAGGCTGGGCTCTGCCTGGAGCAAGAAGAGTCAGTAGAAACATGGGTAGTAAGAAGAGAGGACAAGAAGAAGGATTAATTACAAAATATTATAATGTTCTCACAGTGACTATTCTTATACTATCCAAGGTCACTTAAAGTAAAGAAGCAGTCTTGGAATTGACAAAGGAAATAGTACAGACCAACTTGCAGTAGGGAAACCAAACTCTTCTTAGTATAATTTGCCCAGAATTATCTCCCTGAATTGTTGTAGCTACTTTTTTCAACAGTAATGGAAACATGACAATAAAAAGGGAGAAAACTGGCCAAACCGTTGTACAAATTCTGAATAATCCCAGGATATTTCTTCAGCAGCAATGTAATAATTTCTTCTGTTTCCATTGTTGCTGCGGAGGTACCATGCTGCAATGTTGTCAGGATTTCTGGAGGCGTTGATGTTTGTCCTAACATCAGTTTTGTAGGGGTCATCATAGGACACATAATCTGTTTCTGCATAGTCATCTTCACTGCTTTGGACCTCTTCCCTTGGAATAATCTCAATGTAATCTGTACCATCTTTACTGAGGCCAACTATAACCAGTGGATTAAATTCCTTCAATAGAAATGTATCATTGAGAGTAGGAGATGAAGCAGATGGCGTGCGACCAAGGTCTGAATAAGGAAAAGTCTCATTAAATTCTGGAATAAGCAATGACTGACTAGATTCAGAAGGGTAGAATATCTGATCGAGGTCTGGAGGAGGTGATATCTGCCTGAGATCAGGGAGAAGGATGGTCTCACTGAGGTCTGGAGAGAGAGTCACCTGGGCGAGGTCTGGGGAAAGGGATATCTGACCAAAATCTCGGGAAAGGTCTGTCTCACCAAGGTCTGGAGAAAGCATCATCTGGTCGAGGTCTGGAGAAAGGGGAATTTGACTGAGATCTACAAAGAGGGGCATCTCACTGAGTTCTGGAGAGAAGTTTGTCTGGCTGAGGTCTGAAGAGAGATTCATGTGGCTGAGGTCTAGAGAGAGGTTTGTCTCGCTGAGTTCTGGAGAGACAGTCATGTGGCTGAGGTCTAGAGAGAGGTTTGTCTCACTGAGTTCTAAAGAGACAGTTGTGTGGCTGAGGTCTGGAGAGAGCTTTGTCTGGCTGACTTCTGGAGAGAGAGTCGTCTGACTGATGTCTGGAGAAAGAGGGATCTGACCCATTTCTGGGGAAATGTTTGTCTGGCTGAGTTCTGGAGAGAGGGTCGTCTGACTGATATCTGGAGAAAGAAGGATCTGACCCAGTTCTGGGGAAAGGTTTGTCTGACTGAGTTCTGGAGAGAGGTTTGTCTGGCTGAGGT
>CAUYQU010069960.1:0-156213 GCA_963574635.1 Cheracebus regulus
TGGGGGGAGATAGCATGGGGAGAAATGCCAGATATAGGTGAAGGGGAGGAAGGCAACGAATTACACTGCCACGTGTGTACCTATGTAACAATATTGTATGTTCTTCACATGTACCCCAAAACCTAAAATGCAATAAAAAAAGAAAAAAAAAAAGGAAATACAAATCAAAATAAATAAATAAATAAATAAATAAATTTTATTTCTTTTCATCTTATTACCAACCAAAAGCTACGAAAATGTCCTACCCATGGTTGAATGCTAAAATGTTGCCTATCACTTTTGGTATTTAAGTTTCAGATAATTTTAGAATTAGATCATTTTAGAATACACATGACAAAGATTTTTAGGAGAATATAGAGCAGTTTACGGGGTCAAAACAGTAGAAAGCATGTACTTAGAGAAGTTGCAGAAGATAAGAATATTAAATTAAAGCCAGATTGTAGGAGCTATGTACTTTGATATTTATTAGGTAGGTGATAAAAAGCTATCAGAGTTTATTCTGAGTAGGGAATGTGATTTGAAATTTTAACTCCACTCAGTTAAATCACAAGACAGAATATTTTATTTATATGTTTTTTCTGCTGAAACCCATGGTTTTCTAGGTTTTGATGAATTATATTTTTGAATTTAATTAGCAAGTCTACAATGCATCTATGTGTCAAACACAAATGCTTCGAAAGTGTTTTTGCTGATGATTTTTCCATCTTCAATTGAGTAACAAAGACCTTTCTAATATACAGTTCATTTTTTGTCATTTACAAAGTATATTCATTTAGTTTGGTTTGTTTTGTCCGATTAATTTTTACTGATACCTGGTTTGTTTTCTATTCTAGGTTGTGGAGACTAATTTGGTTGCTTTTGACTGTCACTGGATCATTATAAATGAGGTAAATCTGACTAAACTTTATTGTTAACTCTGTGTCCTCTTTTCACATATATAATTGTAGCATTTCCAATGGCCTTGAATTTTTAAGAGGAAACAGAACATGAAGTAAACATTGAGCTTATTGAGTGAATGCTGTCTAACAAAAATAGAATGAACAGTTTTTAAAAATGATACAGGCCTTTATATGAAATAAAATAAATGGAAAAAATCTTTCTCACTGAGTATCTCAGCTCTTTCTGTTGGCTCATACTGCCTGCTCAAGAAGATCATCTTTATAAAAAGTACAGTTCTACTTTGTAAGCAAAGTTAACTCCTCCCAGTGGAGTGCTTGTGTTCCATTTATATTTTAATGTTGTTTCTAGAACTCTTATGTCCACCCTCCTTACATGAGTATTAAAAAGTTCAGCATATGAATATGGATAAACAGAGAACAGATTTTTCCCTTTTCATAAGGAAGTACAACTGCTTTCAAATCTGTAGACTTGTCAAATTCTTGTGAAAGTCTTTTGATTTTGCAAAGATAATACATAGGATTAAAAATATATTACAACTTAAAAGCCCTGTAAAATAACATTGTTCCATTAGCACCTGCCACTCAGAAATGGAAGGAACAAAGAGCAGATCAGTCATGGACAAGTAATGTGATCATGTAGATTTTTCCTCAACAAGACTTAGTACTTGGTTTTACCTATTATTTATGAAGAAAAATAATGTCCTATTATATGAAATAGAGAATTCTAGAATAATAAGATTTGTTTTAGGGAGAAAATAGTATTTTTGGATAGGAATCCTGGTTTTATAGTCAGGAAGACAAGTTCATTCCTGGCTATAAAACTTGGTAGCTGTCATACCATAGATATCAGCTTCCTGTGCCTCAGTTTATTCATTTGCACAAGTATCATAACAGTTATTTTGCAGGTTTATAATAAAAGGTAAATGGGGTATTATCACGTGCTGTTAACACAGTGCTGGAAAATGACATACTCAAGAATGGAACTGCAATAATGATCATAATACATTAAAGTTCAGAGATCATTCTCTCATATGTTATTTTATGGAATACTAAACCATATTCTATGAAGTACTGAGGGAATGAGGTCCATAGAGGAAAAAATGTCTTTCCTTTGTTTACACAGAAAAGTAAAGATACTTTCTGGTTTCAAGTCGTTTCTCCTAAACTACACTTCATTGATGGAATGACACTTTTTAGTTCAGAATAAAGACACTGAAAACATCTTACAAATCTGCCAAACTTTAGGTTTCTATGAATTTTAACTGTATTTCTCATGTAAAAATAAGATAGTTTTTTCTGAGATTTCCTCAGGCAATACGTATATGGAGATCTGCTTTTCAATAAAGTTCTGATACCTTCTAAGTTTCTAGTATGTCTTAATTTTTCATGTAGAATTACTAAACGTTGAGATAGAAGGAAAGGCAAAGCAAAAGGAACTTAACAAACCTCCATAACTTTTCAAATTAAATATTTTCATTTCAGTTTTTCTTCAAGGAAACTAAATTTCAAGGAAATTAAACAATTGATCAAATATTACACAATTATTAGCGATGATAATGGGATTTAAAACTTAAGTCTTTTTCAGTGTGAAGCTTTGGTTGGTTTTGTTTTGTTTGCTTTTTGTTTTGTTTTTGGCTTCTATTTTAAGTTCAAGGGTACATGTGCAAGTTTGTATATAGGTAAACTCATGTCATGGAGGTTTATTGTACAGATTATTTTTTCACCCAGGCATTAAGCCTTAGTACTCATTTTTCCTGATCCTTTCCATCTTCCTACTCTCTGCCCTTCAGTAGACCCCCATGTGTGTTGCTCCTCTCTTTGTGTCCATGTTTTTTCATCATTTAGCTCCCATTTGTAAGTGAGAAAATGAGGTATTTGGTGTTCCAAATAGTTCCTGTTCCTCTGTTAGTTTGCTAGGGATGATGGCTTCCAGCTCCATTCACGTTTCTGCAAAGGACATGATGTTATTTTTTTGTGATTACACAGTATTCCATGATGTATATGTACCACATTTTCTTTATTCATTCTACCATTGATTGGTATTAATCTTGATTCCATGTGATTACTATTGTGAATTGTGATATAATGAACCCATAGGCATGCATGTGTCTTTATGATAGAACAATTTATATTCATTTGGACATATACCTAATAATGAGATTGCTGGGTGAAATGGTAGTTCTGCTTTTAGGCCTTTGAGGAAATCACCAAACTGTTTTCCACAGTGGTTTACAGTCCCATCAGCAACATATAAGCATTCCTTTTTCTTCACAACCATGCCAGCATCTGTTATTTTTTGACCTTTTAATAATGGCCATTATGACTGGTGTGAGGTGATATAGCGGTTTTGATTTGCATTTCTCTAACGATCGGTGATGTTGAGCTTTCTTTCTTATAATTATTGGTCATATGTATATATTATTTTGAAAAGTGTCTGTTCATGTCCTTTCCTCACTTTTAAATGGGGTTGTTTGGTTTTGCTTTAACTTTGCTTAAGTTTCTTATAGAATTTAAGGAATAGATCTTTGTCAGATGCATAGTTTGCAAAAATGTTCTCCTATTCTGTAGGTTGTTTACTCTGATGATAGTTTCTCTTGCTGTGCATAAGCTCTTTAGTTTAATTTGATTCCATTTGTCAATTTTTGCTTTTGTTGCCATTGCTTTTGTCATCTTTGTCATAAAATCTTTGCTCATTCCTATGTATTGCCTAGGTTGTCATCCAGGGTTTTTATAGTTATGGGTTTGACATTTAAGATTTTAATCCATCTCGAGTTAATTTTTATATGTGGTGTAAGAAAAGGGTCCAGTTTCAATCTTCTGCATGTGGGCAGCCAGTTATCCTAGCACCATGTATGAATAGTGCATCCTTCCCCATGTGTTTTTTCTCAGCTTTGTCAAAAATCAGATGGTTATAGATATGCAGCCTTCTATCTGGGCAATCTGTTCTGTTGCATTCATCTGTGTGTCTGTTTTTGTACCACTATCATGCTGTTTTGGTTAGTGTAATCCCTGTATTATAGTTTGAAGTTGGGTAGCATAATGTCTCCAGCTTTGTTCTTTTCACTTAGGATTTTGGTTTTTGATAGTTATCTCTATGGTTTACATCTTGGAAATTTCCTCTACCTTAGTTATAATCTGATGGGAGCTATTTATTCACTAGCTTTTTTTTTGGTTTTATTTTCTAGATTTTTAAAAATAAAGATCCTTCTAATCTTTTGTTTTTATTTCACATTCCTACATCAGATGTGGGATAGACTACACAAATTTCCTGATGAGAAACCAGCTAGAGTCATTTTACCTATTCATGTCAATCGAGCTGACTAGAAACATAAAGTGACTTCTTACCTCCGTAGAGACATGGATTAAGCTAGAGGAATTGATGCCTACAAATGGCCATTAGCCTCTATTGGTTGATAAGATTACCAAAGAAACCCCTTAATTATTTTTTTTCATATCCAATTTAATGTCTACAAGCATACCCTGAACTTAAAAGTTTGAACTGAAGTAGAGCTTCCAAGAACAACATGGTCACTTACCCACTGTTTAAGGCTCAATTTGCACATTGGAAGAAATGACCTCTTCATATTATATAAGTGTAGCCTGAATAGCATGTATTTCATTGGTAATAAATAGTATGGAAAGAAGAATAAAAATTTATGTTTTATTGTATTTTTCATAAGCATTATGATTCATGTTGTTAAATTTATTATATTTTATTTTATAAAATATTGGTAATGAAAATATTGTCATTAAATGGATACACCATAATTTGGGCCACTATTTTGCAAAATAAAACATCCATATAGACAAAGCAATCTAATAACTGGTAAATAACTCAATAAATTTTAGAAGTCTAGAAGATGATTAAGGAGACCTCAATTCTTTTCTCATCCTTCAGTCTTAGGTTTTTTACTGTAAATTGTCTAATAAAACTTCACCATAACCATCACTGAAACCTTTGTCTCTTTCTTATCTGCAGCCCTACTTTCTTGTCTCCCAGCAGAGGTATAATTTCTTTTTGGCAAGTCACATTGCCTAGCTTCTTAAAAATACAATGTTCACAACCCATAACATTTATGTTACATTGGTTAATACTTTTGTCTGAACAAGGTTAAAACTCAGATAATGAGCAAATGTTTTCTATATTTTCACCCCTACAAAAAAAATTATTGACCAGTATATCCAAAATCAACACTCTTACTTTCAAACTATTCCATTCACCCACCTTATTATCTCATTCATCCACCTTATTCTGAAATATGCCTCAGAAAATGACTTTTACACTTTTCTTGCACATGTTTCATTTACATGCTTGTTTATACAGCTTTATAATGGATGAATTATAATTATCTCTAGTTTCTATAAAAGAAAAAACATGGATTTTTCAAAATTGCTAGAAAGCTAAGAAACTCTAAATGTAATAATAAAAAAATCCCTCAAAATATGCAAAAGCCCATTTTGGCTGAACATGGAGAACATGAATCTGTCTAGTTTTTTGGGGTAGCTATTTTTTATTGCTAATTTTAAAATGGGTTGCAGACATTGATTTAATCTTATTGCATCAATAGTTTTTTAAGGAGGGAATATAAATCAAAGTTGGCATTGTGCATCATGATACAAATTGATGTAGAAACTTGAAAACAATATATTTTTTTCATTTGCATTAAGTGTGCTATAATAATGAGAGGCTGTGCTAACTCATATGGTGTAATCAATCATATGTTAGTACTTGGTAATAGTATTTATCTTCTCCACACAATCAGTGGATCCAGCACAGAACAGCCTTTCCATGCAAGTATTGTCATCCCTTTAGGGCCCTGAAGCAGATGGCCTAACACTTTATTTAAGTTTTACAAAAGTTAGAAATTCAGATAGGAAGCTATGCACTGTTCAGAGCTGCAAGAAGTACAACGCTTCATGTACCCTTCCATTGCCCAATAATATTGAATATGACCTTTGTTGTCTTGATGTGATTTTTCTAGCTTTTTGGTTTTTACTTAATTTGAATAGTTTAATACATTATTCTCTGTTAATCACTCCTGAGTATTACATTTAGGGAGAAAGTTGTTGGTTTGGGTTTGGATTTTTTTGTTTGTTTGTTTTTTGTTTTTGTGACAGAGTTTCACTCTTGTTGCTCAGGCTGGAGTACAATGGTGTGATCTTGACTTACCACAACCTCTTCCTTCCAGGTTCAAGCAATTCTCATGCCTCAGTCTCCTGAGTAGCTAGGATTATAAGCATGTGCCACCACGCTTGGCTAAGTTTTGTATTTTTAGTAGAGGTGGGGTTTCACTATGTTGGACAGGCTGGTCTCAAACTCCTGACCTCAGGTGATCTGTTCGCCTCAGCCTCCCAAAGTGCTAGGATTGCATGCATAAGCCACCATGCCCAGCAGGTTTGGGAGGTTTTATTGTTTTGAGATTTAAAAAATCTATATGTGTAATGGACGTTTTTCATTTTTTCTAGTTTAATGATGAAATGAACTGCTCAATTCTAAGCTTTCAAGTAAAAAGTTACCATTCTGCTTCTCTTCCTGTTGGTACATAGCCTATAGTTAGTTTTGTTCCATTTTTCAACATTTGTGTAATTGAGTCATACTAATGTTAAATTTTATGGAAACATCAAAAGGTCATCTTTGCTAGAATATGAAAAATATAAACAAATAAGAAAAAAATACACCACACAGTAGATGGCTTAATCTCAATACTAAAATCTGTCTTATTTAGATTTGTTTAACATTTTAAAGCATTCTGGTATCTAGAATTAAAATTTCAGGTATCAGTCTTTAGAAGATGATAAAATCTTACCATTCATTCATTAATTAGATTTTATATTATCAAAATTTATTGAATACCTACTATGAGCCAGAATATTTGTTAGATGCCAAGAGACATAGGAATGGGAAAAAGGAAACTATTCCTCTGAAGTAGTTTTTTTAGTCTAAATTAGTATCTAACCTAATGGATTTTGAGAGTCTTTTCTTCCCCATAATCTTATTAATATAAATCTAAAGCTGACATACTTCAAGGATTCAGGAATGATTCACTTCTCTTAACAGATTTCCTCTGGGAAACGGCTGTTTCTAGATAGAATTGTATCCCCAGAAGATATTTTAGCATTCTTTTTGCTTCCTTGGATCTTTCACAATTTAGGATTGAACCTACATTCAATTATTAAAGCAAAGTGAGTAAGAATATTTTGCTGGACATACTGACTTTGATTCTTAGTAGTTTTTAAATATCCAGGTAAATTATTTTTGAGAAAAAAAATACTTGCTTTGCTCCTAAATAAGTAAAATAGAAAAGTTAACTCACTAAAAAATATTTAATCATTTTTATTGTAACATTAATTTTGCTTTTATAAATATACTCAATAAAATGAAGAATATAAGAAGGAAAATAATTTTATAATCTGGGTTCTTTAAATTACTGAAAGCTCAGGAACGCTATATATCTTTTAAAAGATTAAGCTATTTCGTGGTACTAGGGGCTGGGGAGAATGAGTGCTTTTTTGGTAAACTAGTTCTTTACAGGATTATTTTTAAAAATCTGACAGTTTAAACATTTTAAAAAATCAGAGCATTAGAATAATATGGATCCTAGTAGATCGCATAACAGTTTCTCATTTTAATACACAAGTTTATTTCTGGATTTTTTCCATTTAAATGGATCGCTTTATAGATTATACGATCACTTGTCTTTCAGTGTTTATATAACATTACATCTGCCACTCTCGAAATGCCCTTTTTGAAATGCACAAGTAAAGTTCTGTAAATATAAAATAGCTGCCTAATCAAGTTTTCATATCACTGTTAAACTGTTTTTGAGATCAGATGTCAAGACTAAAATTGCAAGTGAATTTTTTGAAACAGACTGTCTGTTAGTTTCATTCAGAATGGCAGATTCTTTCTTCCCAGAAAATTACTTTCTCTTTCCTTCCTCAAATAATAATAGGCAAAATATAGTCAATTCAAATTGACATTTCTTCAGATATATTTTAGTTGTTTAGGTGCCTGAGAACTTCATATTTGGAAACCTGTAAAAGGTAATCAGCCCTTTTCCTTTTCTGTGGGTTTGAAAAATGTCCTCTTAAAGCCTTTGGCTCATGATAGATGACTTTATCATTCCTTACAGAATCATCAGGAAATTAAATGCTGAAATAATGTATCTTTACAGTTTTAATTTCTACCATTCATAAATATTAATCTAAATAATTCCTGTTAGGAAATATGGGCTTATATAACTTCTTCAGAGACTGTTTCTTTTTATGACATTTATAAATTTATCCCATAAACAGAATATTGTGAATGAAGAGCTTCAAGTCTTCCTGAATCTTTTTTTATAAACTGAGATTAAATAGGATATGATTCAGAGTATCATCTTTTAGCAGAAAATGAGGTAATAATTAGTATTTTGCTTAACATATTGTAGATACTTATTAAATGTAAATTTTTATCCAGTATGCTCATTTGTAGTTCATTATGAGTGGGATAGAGATGGTGTTGTTTGATAAAAATGTTGATAAATCTTAATATTGCTAAAGCAAAAATGACCATATATATAAGAAAACTTAGCTAATATTATGAGAAAAGTGGTACAGTTTTTAACTGCCTTTCAAATGAAAGTTCCTGTCTGTATCATTTAGAATTAAAAAAATTGAAAGACATTGAATAGCAATATTCATATTAATTAACTTTAAAATATATCTGGTTAAAAAGCCAGAGCTTCAAATGGAGTTGACAGGACACCATTTAATCCTACTTTGTGAGTAGAAGTGACCTGCTCTTTGCCAGACAAAGTTTCTAGTGGCCAGTGAAATAACACAGACAAAAGGGAAAGGACAGCATTTTAAACTGAGAAAAACCATTTTTATGGCACCTTAAGGATTGATTAAATGCCCAGAAATCCAGGATATTACACTAGGTCTAGCTTATGGCAGGCATTATTTTATTTTCAGAAAAATCTATACTTCATAAAGATCATAAATAAAGGATGATTTTTTGAATCTAACATATGCTACAAGAAATAATAATATGTAATTAATCTGGTAAGGATAAAAAGAAAATTTACACCTGTGAATTACCATTTTTCTCTTTCATTTTTCTGTAATAACTTAGATCAAACATCTCACTGCAGCTCAAAACTTATTTTGTGTCCAGTCTCTTATTTCTGTTGCTGTAAGAATTGACTGAAACCAATAGTATGTTAATTACAAAGACTTCATTAGTTTAAAATGTTCCGAATGAACGCTATTAAGCACAAACTTCTCTAGTAAAGACTACCTTAAAACTAAAATTTGTTTCGATCATTTTTTTCTAATTCCATTTAGAACAGATAAAATTTTTGTTTATATAAAATTCATTTAGGTAAAAAGCACTGGGTTTCTCTCTCATCTCATCCTGATTGAGACTGTATTAAACAACAGAATTTTTCATCTATTCCTTACCAAGAGAAACACACAAGTTAATATCAATAATCCTAATAAATTATTAGAAAAACTCCATATATATCCTCTTGCTCTACTTGCCTCAATTAAAAGCCACATTTTTCGTTGCTAATTACGTGTGTGTGTGGGTACATCTGTGCATGCATGCATGCCCATGTGCATATGTATAACTCTTACATGGCAACTACCTTCCTAGATACTCAAAATAATAGGTACTTGAAAATCACTAATTAATAATAAACTATAATAGCAACTTGCTTTGTGACCTTTTTAAACGTTTTGACCACACCTATGTTTCTAACATTATAAATTACAAACTTAATAACCATATCTAAATCGATTGCTCCATTTAGAATTGTTTAGGCACTAGCGTATATAATTTAAAGCACAGAAAGCAAATACAAATGAGTTGATCATTTTAACAAAAATATGTTGCTTTCATTTAGACGTGCACTAAATATTAAGCTATATGAGTTGCATTGGGTTCAGAATATAGTAACAGGATCCCTAACATTTACAGATAACTCATAATAGGTTTGTGTTTTGTTACAGTATTAAAGTATCTCTAATTCGTCCACCTCTTATCTTATAGGAAATAAACGATGTGGATGTACAGGAACTTGTAAGAAGGTCAATTGGAAGGTTAACGATCATTCGGCAGACATTTCCAGTTCCCCAGAATATAAGTCAGCGGTGTTTCCGTGGCAACCATCGAATATCTTCAACATTGTGTGATCCAAAGGATCCATTTGCTCAAAATATGGAGGTATATTATAAATGCCAGGGTATTTCTTCCAGGGTGCTTTGTTGGGAAATTTTAAGGAGAGCTTTATGAGTTGCATTGAATTCGGAATTATGCATGTTATTTCTGAACAATTCTCCTCCTCCAGCAATTTCATAAGTCTGATGGGGAGAAAGTGCTAAGAATTTGCATCTTTGCTCCGTTTGATCTCATTATAGAAAAATTTCCACTTGTTTAATAAAAATATAATAAGTAGAGGTTATTTTCTTCTAAACAAGTAGATACATAATATTTCTCATAGGAGAATTTGTAGTTGGTACTCCTGATTCCAAACTCTAAATTATTAAGCTAATAAATGTGCTTGATTTTTCTGGCATAAGAAGGGCGTACATATTTATTCTTTATAAGAAGATTAGTCTCCAGTTTGAATAACTACAACAACAACAACAAAAAATTAGAAATCTCAAAAGTGCTGTAGCATTGTATGATCATATCCAACTCCGAGAGGATACAGCTGAAACTTTCAACATCCGGAATACAACAAAGAATTTGAAAGATAAAAATAAAATCTCTGAACAGCAAAACAGAGACCACCAAGTCCCTGTAGCTTACTCGTAAGAATGCCCTTCAAATACTTACTTGAAGCCTATTTCTTTTTCTTAATAAAAATCCTGTCTGATTTTTTTCCAACTTGCACTAGAGATCTCAATATGTCAATTTGAAGGGGGTGTTACACAAAGCAGGCACACTGGACAACAGCAGGGAGCCTTAAGGAGCCCTCTCAAGGCAAGAGACAGGGGAAAAAATCAATCAGATAAACTAACTCATATATCCTGTCAGTATAGGACTCTTCCTGCAAAAACAAATCTGTGCCATAAAACAACCCCTAAAGGTATCACTCCCTTGTAATCCTAGCATATAAGTTAATATTTAAACAATAACCCTGAGATATCAGCGAGTATTAAAGTCATGGCCAGTTTTAGAAGTTAGCAAAACCTAATGTATTTTAGAAACCTGTTCTTTAAAATATTTACTGTAGGGAACATTTTTGTACTTTGAGATTTTCAGTTTTAACAGTTTGGAAATATAACCGTAGGAAAACTAATTCCTCTATAATAATACTAGATAAATAAGATGATCTCTATCCTTTGTCACCTTTGAAATTTTTAAAAAATGATTTAACATATATCCGACCATTTCTTCTAATTATCATCATGGTAGTGAGTGGACTGGCTCCAGAATCATTGCCCTGCTACTTTCTGTTCCCTACTAGATTTTAAGCTTCTTTAGAATAGGTCCTTTCCATGGCCAGGTGCAGTAGCTACACCTGTAATCTCTGCAGTCTTGGAGGCCAAGGTGGAGAATTGCTTGAACCCAGAAGTTTGAGACCAGTCTTGGCAGTATGACAAAACCACATCTCTGCAATAATAATAATAATAATAATAATAATAATAATAATAATAATAGTAAATACAAAAAAGTAGCCGGGTACGGTGGTACATGCCTGTAGTCCCAGCTACTCAACAGACTGAGGTGGGAGAAGAATCACCTGAGCTCTAGAGGTCAAGGCTGCAGTGAGCCAAGATTGTGCTACTGTAGTCCTACCTGGGTGTCAAAGTGAGTCCCTGTCTCAACGTAAATAGTTCCCTTCAAGAACCCAGCATCATAAGTACCTATGACATGCTTCTCTAGCTTCTCTGTCATTTCCTCCATCATACATACCACAGGGCTTTGGATTTGTGCGAATCTATACTTTTGAATGTAATTAAGGAGAAAGCAAAAGTCACAGTCAGTCCTCTGAAGCCTTAACAATGTCTCTTTAAATTTCAGTTCCACTCTTATGTATATGTGTATTAGTTCATTCTCACACTGCTATAAAGTACAGGAAAGAGGCTTAATTGACTCACAGTTCCTCAGGGCTAGGAAATCTCAGGAAACTTACATTTATGGTGAAAGGAGAAGCAAACATATCCTTCCTCACATGGCAGCAGGAAGGAGAAGTGCTGAACAAAAGTGGGGAAAGCCCCTTAGAAAACCTTCAGATCACATAAGAACTCACTACTATCACAAGAAGAGTATGCAGATAATCACCCCCATGATTCAATTACCTCCCACTAGGTCCCTCTTATGATATATGGAAATTATTGGAACTATAATTCAAGATGAGATGTTGATGGGTACACAGCCAAACCATGTCAATATGCTTATAATAGCCCATATTTGCATTTTAACTGGTCATGAATATAATTGATATGAAAATGATAGAATTCTAAATAGAAAAAATAAATGAAATAATTTTGATTTAGAAAATTATAAAATATTAAAAGTTGTTTTTGTCAAAAGAAGTATCAGGAAATGAAGTACAAACTTAAGAAAAATTATTGACTGTGTCATTTAGGGAAAGCAGAAATTATTTTATAGATGTTTACCTAACAATATAGTCTTTCCATTTCAGTTGATGAGGACTTCCATATCTGGGAACACATAGTTTATTTATGTCTATATTCCTAATCTTACCTGAAACGATAAAGCTGAATGGGGAAGCACCACCTTCCTCCTGACCCATACCTTCATCTTGGTGCTGTCAAACCCACAAACAGAAGAAAACTACTTTTGCTTTGAGGATTTGTTACATATTAACACCCCTCTTATGTGTGATAAAATTTAATCTCTGAACTGTTACCTATTTTAATATACATAGAGAAGTAAAATTTAGAAAAAATAGCAAATACATTTTATAAGTTTTTTAATTAGTGCCCAAAAGACTAAAAACCAGGATTAGCTGATGTTGCAAAATAAATACTAAAGAACACCTATTAGCTAGAAAACAATGTTTTTAGCAATATATGCAACAAGCAGGAAATGATCCATTTACTGCTTGGTGGAATTAATATCAGTTTGGCTGCTAATGGAGAAAAACAGAAACATTCTAATACTTTTGCTTCTGCCTTCTCCATCTAAGAAAAATTGTCTTCAAATTGGAAAGGTTAGAGTAAAATTCATTTTAAAAAAAGTAATCCACTTTTTTTAGAAGGAGCAGGGAGACAGCAAGAGTAGGCCCACTGCTTTGAATTAAACTTGCCAAATACTGCCCAGAGTAGCCAATCAGTCAGCATGGATGATCAAAATATGGTAGCTCAGAAATACTGGAGAAACACTTAGGAAGAGGACCAAGGTACATGGGATTGGTGTATTGTCCCAGTTTTTGAAAGAAAGGAAAAAGCTTCTCACAGAGTTTGGCATATTAAATGTTGCTGTTTAGATAAACTGTAGAATAAATGGTTTAAATAAATGGTTTGGAGTACTTCAGATAAGACAATAGGGCTTCCTTAAAAACAGACACTGCCAAACTAAGCACTTATTTATAGTTTTTTTTTAGATTGGGAGAATGTCTAAATTTTCTTTACAAGCTCAGGGATGATGGTGTCCAAGTGAAGTCAACAGTACTTTACTTTCATTGAAAGTACTTAAAATTCCTGTTTGTTTTAGAAATCAACAGTATCATTTCTTCATTAAAAAAATTTTTGTTTTAACTTGCAAAAAAAAAGATTGGGAGAATGTCATAAAGCTATGTGTTGCATGTTGATTTTTATGTGGTGTTTGACAGATTTTTGCATGACATCCTTAGGAAAGATATTGACAAGTCCTGATAGAATGATGACACTCAAACATTTTCACCAAGGGGCTGCTAAAGGCAGAAGATAGTAAATACTCTGGCCTCAGATAGAAGGAAAAATAAAGCTCTAAAATACATAAATCTCATTATTATCTTTAAAATTTATAACATTTGTTTCTATACCATTAAAAGTAATATTTCAAATTATTTTACAATTAAACTATTTAGTTGTATTTCTCCAAATCTTCAAACAAAATTGATATCTAAATGAAACAATCAAATCTTAAGCAATATTGATATGACCAGAATATGCCTTAGATGTATTCTATAGCTTTGAGTACTTCCTGATATCTACAACCTACAACCAGGGGTTCTTTTGTCCCCAGATTGAGGATTGCAGAACCAGATGAACATTCAAACTGCACTGATAAATAGTCTATTCCTGAAATGCAAGGAACTCTCTATGGTCATTCACAAGATTCTATTTTGGGCCTAGTACTTTTTAAAATATCTATCACTACGTGAATGAAAATGAATAAAACATGCCCATCAAATCTGTAAATGATATAAAGCTAGAAGAGAAAGCTTATGTTGTATTAATCAAGTTCCAAATTGTTAGTGTCGACTGAATAACAAGCCTAAATTTGAAATAGTACAGTTAAAATATAAGTTCAAAATCAATTACATGAAGCCTGGATGGAAGAGTCCTGGTTTGACAGCTGTTCAAAACCTTTAAATTGAAGGTAAATTCTGTATGTGTATCATGCAAATCATATTTGCTGTAACCATTTTAATAAAATCATGGTCTCTATGTCATAAGAATTTTGCTAAGATAACAAGATCTAATGTTTTACAGTATTCTCTCATATCTGTAATAATGTGTCAATCCTGGATACTAAATTTTTAATAAAAACATTGAAACACAAGAGAAAGACAGAGAAAGAGAACTAGGATGATCAGCCTAGAAACTATACCAGATGATGAAAACTAAAAGAAAGATATTTCAAACCAAGCCATAGATGGTGTTAAATATTGAAAGCTTGTAATGTAGAGGAGGTGGGTGTTGGAGGTTTGGTGATGTCAAAGAACAAGTGTAGTGCCAGTAAGTAAGGTAGGGAGAAATGATTGGCCGTATGTGAAATACTGAAGTCTACAATTTTAGAGGTGATGTATGTTTCTGTCCAGTAAATGATCATTTGTGTTGGTTGAGGCCTAGGTAGAAGTTAAGATTATCAGTATAGAAATTGAAGTGACCTTTTTAAATGCTGAGAGATAGTTTGGTATTATTGTGAAAGAGGAGTCAAAGGCCTCACAAATAAAAAATGACCAAAAGATAAGTTAATGATGACAGACAAAAGTGATAAAATATAGTACAGGAAAAAGCGTGACGCTCAAAGAATGGAAACTTGCCTGCAAAAGAGGTGGCAGAGTAGGAGGGGTAATGAAAAGCTCAGAGAATATCACCACCACTTCTGGATCCTACAGTTTGGAATGCGGGCAGACGAGGAGATGTAGAATTTATTGGAAATGCCTGTCATATAACAGGTACAAAGCATTAAGCATTCACCTTTAAGACTAGCATAGATGCTCAAAATACAGGCCTCAGAGTATGCAAGAGAATGTGCCACAGAAGTGTCAAGTTTGGATAGAACCCAGGTTACCAGATTTTTTATATTTCAACTTCTGTCAAACATACCTAGCTTTAAAATTGACTTTCCTTTTCTCCCCTTTCCATCCTTTGTCTTCTTTTATTTGATAATTGTTTGTCAAAAACCAAATGTGTGCTAGGCTTTAGGTTAAGTCTAAGGGAAATAAATTAAATTACAGGGAAAAATGAAGGAGAAAATATATAAAGGAGAAAAGTGTAAGATGTACAGATTTAAAGATTCCTTCCCCATCCAGAAGGAATTTATTTTTTGTGCAAAAGGCAGATTTTAAGAAAATTAGTATTCTGATATGTTTTAAAGAGGTATGCACTATGTGTTCTCATAAAATAAAAGAGACTACTCAGTGTAAGATAGGAAAAGGAAATGAGAAGTTGGCAGGGTAGGATTGTCCCAGCATGTAACCTTTGAACCAAATACTGAAAAATGTTAACTAGTTCGACAAAGGTAAGGCGATAGCAAAGGATGCTACCCCAACAATTTTAAACACACGTTTATCACAGGGAAGAGTAAAATAAAGCTAGAGAAGTAAGAGGAACCAAGGTATAGGCAGTGGAACCAGGAGAGGTTAGGAAAGGCCAGATAATTGTATATTATTTCGATTTCCCTGGACATTTATACTTCATGTAACGTCTATCTATCTTTTCCTGCTGGGTCTTTATTACCTAATTCCAACCTGACTATTGATTTATGGACTAGTTTTAGCTGTAAGTGTCACTCTTCATTTATAGCAGATTTTAGTCATTCTTTTGTAGTCTATCTAGTAATCATTGGGCAAAATGGGAAGTGGCTGGGATGGGAGTGAAAATAGCCAGTCCTGATATTTCCTTATGAACGACAAACACTGAGTGTTCAACGTCTCTCAAAAAAGACCTATAAGTATTATAAATATAAAATGATACTTAACAAACACAAATGATTAAAGATTTACATGGTATGTAAAAGAAAAGTCACAAGGCATTGTTAGGAAGCTCTTCTCAAAAGCTGTGCATAGCACTGGACTCTATCTCAGTAGCCAAAGCTTAGTACCGTTCTGTGATGTGGGTAGACTATTTCAGAAATTTCCTCCATGATTAGTTATAACCTGAGGATAATCCACATGCTCTCCCTTGTGTTTTTAGGAAAAACCATAACAATATACTTCCAAAAATCTGAAAAACACAAATGCTTTAAGATGGAATTAATTTTCATCACTACATTGATTTCTCATTTTGTTTATTTTATATTGAGTTTTTCTTGCACAGGAAATAATATAACATGAATCAGCTTTTATTGACCTAGGATCCCTTTTGGTATTATGTTTTCTAGGTAATTTTTAACTTCTTTGAAAAATAAGCACCTTTGGTGATTAGCTGACAATATAAATAGTAGCTCTGACAAGACTTAGCTGTAAGAGTACAACTAACCTTAGCAAAAAATTGACTATATTTTTCAATCTATGAATTTATTTTACAACCTGTGAATGTAGAAAGAAGCTAGCAACATGGGTACCTTAGAAGAACGTGTTAATGTAAACACACATTCACAGTTAATAGTTTATGGTATTTGTGAAATCAATGAATTGCAATGCATGTGTATCCCTAAATAAGCTATAAACGGTTCTGTTATTTCATTATGTCATTACAGAATCTCCATATACACAGACACACACACAGTTGACTGCTTCCTTTTTATGTATCTATGACACTCATATATAAGATCAAGTTGGTATTTTTCCATCTGAATAACTAGAATGCCACAACTTGACGTATTCAGAAAATGTATTATTCAGTTTGCCCTTCCAATCTTAAGCCCTTAGATTCTTACCTCCTCAGAGAGAAATAAGGGCCAATGATTTTCCAAGGTCTGACACTAACAGCCTTATCTCTGTCGAAATTTCTTTCTTTCTTTTTTTAATCTTCTCTTTCACACCTAAATAAGTTGAAAAAGCAGTTGAGGCATACAATCAGACAAAACTTCATTCTCAATGACAAAATTGCCCAGGGAATGACAAAAGAAACCTTCCGATTAATAAATAACCCAGCCAACCAGCCATCTACGACATGAACAGCAGCAGCTGAGACAATTATTTTTCTCCTTATTCTTGATGACTGATGTCAGTGATTCTAATGATCACCTTCTAATGTCTTTCCAGATTTCAAACCTTTACATATATGACACAGTGCTTCTGCTTGCTAACGCTTTTCATAAGAAGTTGGAAGACCGGAAGTGGCACAGTATGGCAAGTTTGTCATGTATCAGAAAGAACTCGAAGCCCTGGCAAGGTGGGCGCTCCATGTTGGAGACCATCAAGAAGGTAACTTCTTCTTAATTTGTATGTGAAAAGGGTATGATAAATAATTATTTACCATATTTTAGAAAAGGGTATTTTGTCTCAAATATTTCTGCCAGTTCAAACCACAAAACGGTGTAACGGGGAAACAAAATATTTAAAAAGAAAAAGGTGAGAGAGTCATCAACATATAAAAAGGGTGGTTTCCTTATTTATTTATAAGGGAATTTTATGCAAGTAAAAAAAAAATTGTGGTTGAAATATATTGACTATCTCATTAGCATTAGAGATACTGGAATTATTTTGCTGCCTGTTGCAAAGTACAAAAGGCTTTGAAAAAGCACACAACATCAACTAAAAAAATTAACAGTAAGCTTAATAAGCCCTTTTTCAGTTAGAAGATATACATGGCAAGACATTGGATATGATGGCCTTTCATTTATCTCCTGATAAGGATAGGGTTCATAAGTAGATAATATGTTGCAGCATTTGTGAACTATCTGGGGTAACTGATTGCATTATTCTTCTTCACTGTCAATGTGTTGCTTATCCTGGTTGTGAATCTGTTTGGCTTATCTACCTGTACCATTCTCAGAAGGCAGTTTATGTGGTTTAGCTCCTTTCAGTGGTATAAGCATTTTGCAGTTTATTAGACTCTTTGTCATGTCATCCTTTCTGACATTTTCCATTTGTCTTGCATAGCCTCTTGGATTTAAAATGAAATGATTAATAAAACAAACAAATTCCCCTATACCCTTTACACAAAAGAGACAGACATTTGGAAGTTTATATTCTTTATTTTACCCATCTTTTTTCTTTCTGCATGTATTTTCCTTTCTTTCCTTAAACCCAAAGAAAAATAGCTAGTCAAATGAAATATAAATGCCCTTAGAAAAGTCAGAGTAAAATATAAAAATTTAATATTAGAAGTAAACTACGTGTACAAAAACTAGAAGTAGAGAAAATATTTTAAACAATGAATAGCCTGGATCCTTCTCTTGGTAATTGTATCAGTCCCTTTTCTGCTGTTCTAACTGATTACCAAAAATTGAGAAATTTATAAAAAACAGAAGTTTTTTGACTCGTGGTTCTCAAGGCTGGGAAGTCCAAGACCATGGCACCCACATCTGGAGAGCATCATCTCATGGCAGAAGGCCATCACATGGTGAGCAGCTACACAAGACAGAGAGAAAAAGGGGGCCAAGACTTCCTGGGTAACTAATCCACTCCTATGATATGGGCATTAATCTATTCATGAGGTGGCATCCTCCTGATCTAATTACCTCTTAAAGTCCCTATCCTTAATACCATTGCAATAGCAATTAAGTTTCAATGTGAATTTAGGAGGGGACACTAAAATCATAGTACTCCATCCCTGGACCCCCAAAACTCATGTTCTTCTCACATATAATATACATTCATTCTATCCCTATAATTTCAAAAGTTTTAACTTGTTTCGGCATCAACTCAGAAGTCCAAATTTCAGAGTTTCATTTAAATCAGATATGGGTGAGACTCACATGATTCATCATGACACAAATTTCTGCCAGCTGTGAAGCTATGAATTCAAAACTGATTACCTACTTCCAAAATGCAGTGGTGGGACAGTCATAGGATAGACATTTCTATTCCAAAACAGAGGAATAGGCAAGAAAAGAATGATAACTGGTCCCAAGTAAGTCTAAAACCCAACAGGAAAAATAACATTAAGTCATACGCTGAGAAAAAATATCCTTTTACTCTGTGTCCTAATTTCTGGATACACTGGGCCTGCAATGCCTCAGGCAACCCTGCCCCCAGGACTTTGCTGGACACAGCTTCTGCAGTTCTCACAGATTGGAATCACATGCTGTTTTAGTCCCACAGTTCTGTGGTCTTAAGGAGGGTCCCACTTCCATGGCTCCAGTAGGGATAGCCCTAGTGGAAACTCTTTGTGAAGTCCAAACCCACATTTTTCCTCAACATTGTCTCAGTAGGGGCTCTCTGTGGTGGCTTCACCCTAGAGGCAAGTCTCTGTCTGGGTCTTTATGCTTTTCTTGGTGGTATGCAGTTCTCATACTCTGCCTGAAGATGTAACACCATATGGATGCTGCCACAGCCTACCACTTGCATTCTGCAGAGTAACAGCCCCAGCTTCACCTGAGTCCACTTGAGCCACAACTGGGGCAGCTGAAGAATGTTACATTGCAATGTGGGGAGAAGGATTGCTAGGTGGCCCTGGACAAGGTGCTCATGATGAGTGCCTTGGGCATATCCCCTGAAATCATTTTGCCTTCCAGAGCCTGTGAGGGCAGGAGCAGCCTCAAAGATTTTGAAATTCCTTTAAAATTTTTCTCCTATTGTCCCGATAAATAGCACATGGCTCCTTTTTAGCCATATTAGTATATTTAGCAAACAGTACTTGACTGCACCTTTGGTACTCTCCCCTGAACATACATTTTCACTCTTTACATAGCCGGCCTGTAAGTTTTTCAGTTTTTTTGTCTGCTTCTCTCTTAAATATAAACTCTATCTGTAAGTCATTTCTTTCTCTCACATCTTACAATATACAGGCCAGGCAGAAATCTGAATGCTCTGCTGTTTAGAAATTTCTTCCACCAGCTATTCTAGTCCATTTCTCCTAAGTTCTGCATTCTACAGAGTCATAGAATATGGCCACAATTCAGCCAAGGTGTTTGTTACTTTATAACAAGGATGGCTTTCAATCCAGTTTCCAATTCCCTGTTCCTCATTTCTATCTGAGACCTCATGAGAATGTCCTTTACTCACTATATTTTTAAGAGTATTCTGGTCACAACAAATTAAATAAACTCTTAAGAAGATTCAGACTCTCTCTATAGTTCTCCTCTTCCAAACCTTCACTAGAATTCCTCTTAAAGCTCTATTCACAGCAGTACAGTTTTTTTTCCCCAAGTCTTCAAGCTTCTACCATGATGCAATTGCAAGGTCACTTCCACATATTTGGGTATTTATTATAGCAACAGCTCCACTTATTGGTACAAGTTTTCTCTCTTGATTTGTTTTCTTCTGCTAGAATACCATGGACTTGGTAATTGATTAAGAACATAAATTTATTTGACACACAGTTCTGGAACTACAAAGTCCAAGGGCTTGGTGCTGGCATCTGACAAGGGTTATCCTAGGTGGAAGGACACCACATGGCAAGCAAGTGCATGAGACAAAGACAAAAAGGGGACCAAATTCTTGTGACAATTAACTCACTACTGTAATAACAGCATTAATCCATTCATGAAGACAGAGCTCTCATGACTTTATCATCTCTTAAAGTTTCTACTTCTTAACACCATTACAATGGTACTTACATTTCACGATGAGTTTTGGCGGGGATTTCAAACCATAACAATGCTGTTCCTTTTTTGTAAAGGATAATTTTAATGAGAATTTGGGCTGTTATCAAAAAAAGTACTTGAGAATTATATGTATTGAATATATTGGCAAAGAAAGACTTTTCAACTGAAAAATGAGTATGTCTAATCTAGACTCAAGGTGCTGCCAAAATCTTCCAGCTTTATCTATGCAGAGAGCTGGCAGGTATAAATCCAAGGGAGGTTGTTGAACATGATTCTAATCCTGCCAATTTATTAATTCATGGTTTGGCTAAGATGTAGGAAACTGAATATATTTATTCTCCTGAAGCTTTTGTACAAAGACAAAATAATAGTTTAGAAGGTTGCTTAGGAAACACTTATTTAGTGAGAAGATCAGGAGGAAGAATAGTCAGACACCATAATATGTTGGTATTTCTCATGTAGAAATTCAATATATAAGATATTGCTGTTAGAAAATTTATATCCAAAACAATTATTGAATACAATAATTATGAAATTTTATTTTGTGGGACTTTTTAGGAAGGAAATTAAGGAAATTAGGAAGGAAATTTTATTTGTGTGGAAATTTTATTTTATACATTTGTCCCTGTCAGCTTCTGCCCCCATTGTCATGTTTTAAAGGAACATATCCATTCTTTGTGTCAAGAAACTCAGTTTGAATAGTGTACATGATTGCAAATGTTCCATTTTTTTGTCTCACATTTCAAACTGACCTTAAAAATTGATTTTAAAAAATTGTATTACTTTTTGCATCAGATAAGTGTTTTTGGTCATCCGATTTAGATATCAATGCTGATGGTACTCCACACATCAAGTGAAAAAGAAAGTTCATTACTCACATAGAGACTCCCAGGAAGAACAGAATGGGCCCAAACCGATTCTGGCTGATTTGGGCAAAACAGAGGGAGTGTGCTGGGCCTTTGTGGTGACTAGGGGTTAGGGCTAGGAAAAGGTTCCCACTCATGTGGGCTGGAGATATGAGAGGCTCCAGTTTCCCACAGGTATCAAATAAGTAGGTGTAGGATGGCCTTTCTTTATCAGCCTGTACAGATGTGGGGCCAAAGAAAGGGAGGGTAAGGCTTAAAAAGAAGTCAGCAGCCAACAACACAAATGAGGTCAGGCTCTTTATTACAATGGGAATATCCTAGTGATAAAATTTTTAATTACATTGAAGTAAATACAAAATGCCTATATTAAGGACAGGCTGCATACATATTACAAAGGTGTGTGCTGCTGCACAAAGTACACGCAAGAAGAGAACAAGTTTCTATCCCTAAATTAATTCATATTCTTATTATGGGGATCAAATGAAAGAATTAAAAAATGATGTTGTTGACATAAGTAGTACAAATGTCCAGTAATGGGCAAGGTTGCTGTTTCTCAAGTACTCTTTTGTACCTGAGGTTTATAATATATTGTATGAATTTGTAAGAATAAGTGCCTTTTCATTTTTATTCTTTTTCAAAAATTGGCAGTTAATGTTTAACAATAAATGTGTATTTTTGCCAAATATTAGCACCTCTGTGCCATTCTTATTTACATGAATGTTGTACAATATTTTTGAGCGAATTATAGTTTTAAAAATATTGAGTCTTTCCATCTATGACATGGCATCTATCAATATAGACAGTTTTTTGTAACCCTCATTCAAGACTTATAGTGTTGACCAGGTGTGGTGGCTCACACCTTTAATCCCAGCACTTTGGGAGGCCGAGGCAGGTAGATCACCTGAGGTCAGGAGTTCGAGATCATCCTGACCAACATGGAGAAACTCCATCTCTACTAAAAATACAACATTAGCTGGGCATGGTGGCAGGCACCTCTATTCTCAGCAAGTTGGGAGGCTGGGGCAGGAGAATAGCTTAAAACTGGGAGGTGGAGTTGTGGTGAGCTGAGATTGTACCATTGTACCCCAGCCTGGGCAACAAGAGCAAAACTCTTGTCTCAAAACAAAACAAAGCAAAAATATATAGTGTTCCTCACATATATTTTCATTTTATTTGTTTCTAAAATTTTATAGGATGTGTGTATGCATGTGTGTGTGTGCGTGTGTGTGTGTATGCATGCATGTGTGTGTGTGTGCTATCATAAATGAGATGTTCCATTAGATTTTCAAATTAGTTATTGTAGCTATATAAGGAAGATATTGATGTTTAATATATTTTACCACTGACCTGATCAACTTTCCAAACTTAATTACTGGTTCTCATTTATTTGGAGATGATTCTCTTGTATTTTTCAAATATACATTGATATCATTATCAAATAAAATTAATATTTGATATTATTTTATTTGTTATAGAATATTTGAATATTTGTTATTCAAATTTGTTATTCAAATTTGAATATTTGTTATTCAAATATTCTAAAGTATTAGAATATTTGTTATCACATCAATTCTAATACTTTATGTATTAACATAGACTTTAAAAGCAGCATGCCACAAGTATTATATTCATACTCTTAAAGATACTAGGGGCATCATCGGAAAAGAGAACTTTTAAAAATTTTGTAAAGAAAGTATTCTTCTATTTTTGTTTTACTATGTTATATACTTAAGTTCTTTTACATTTTTATCGGTAACTTGCACAGTTATAGAGTAGTAAGTCACAATAAAGTTAATCTAACGTTTTTACTACATTTTTAGGTAGAGAAAAACTGAGTTTCAGAAAAATTAAATGGTGTACTAAGTGTTGCGTAGCTAATTAGTTTTAAATACCAAGTTTTGTGGTTTCTAATTTGTTTCTATGTACTTTCTCATTTACCATTTTTCTTGTTCATGGCAATCGTTTTTATTCACTCTTGTCAAAGTCACTTGGCCAAACATGCACACCAAGAAATCATGGGAATAAACACCCTCAATTAATATTATATAAACCATATTTATGTTTTAATATGGCTTGTTTTTCTATCTTTATTATTAGAAGCTACATTGTTGTAGCTTCTCATGAAAACTATATATATTGGGAAAGAGTTACTGTATAATTTAATTTGTTAGTGTTTTGTAACTTAGAGTAAGCTTTCAAACCTTTTAAACTAAATAAATGCAATCAATAAATTTGAGCTGCTGTGGAAAAGCATAGGAGAGGATTTCCACAGACTCCCACTACAATCAGTTCTTAGAACTACAAATTGAAAACCACTCCACTGCGATATTTAGGAATCAATTTACCCAGTGCAGAACTACCTTCTTTCTTACAGATAGTGAAATAGTCATTGCAACACAAGTAGCTTCTTTTTATTTATGGAAGTGTACTATATTTAAATAGAAATCATTTCTTATCTTTTCTTAGTGTTAATATTTTTAATATTGAAACAATTTTCAAGTGGGCACTTCATTCATGTATTAATCACTCTTTTAACAGGTATTTATCAAATGTCTGTATAGTAGAATGTACTGTGCACGCTCATTTATGAGATTATCCCCCAAAAATGAAATTTATAGACTATTAGTAAATATTGAGTAACTATACAAAAAGCTACACGCTAAGGCCAGAAATAAAAGGACTCAGTTGTGATAAATATAGGATACTGTAGAATCCTAGAGGAGAGTGTAATGTGCTGTGGTACACACTGAGATACTTGCTTCACAGCCACGAAAGACATCTGAGCCTTTGTTCAGGAATTGCCTTGCATGGGAATTGCTCCACCCTCTTTCCAGGGGCAGCATGAATCCAATGAACAGTCACTGCGAAACTAGAAATGTCTAAGTTCCTTTCTTCAGGGGACAAGTCTGAAGGGTTGTCTACAGACTGGTTCATTGGATGACCTAAACTGGTATTGTATTTGCTTGAAACTTTCATCTCTCCCTCTGTCCAATCCCTCTTCCCTCACTCCATTGCAGGTGCTCCCACGGGAGCACTTCAAATAAACCTCCTGCATACAAGCAAATCTCCATCTCAGACCTGTTTCCTTGGGAACCCAACTAGAAAACAGATTAGAACTATCTGCATGGAACTGATAGCATCTTAATGGAAATTGGAAAAGTAGCAGCATTAGGATATATAAAGCTATGGAAGGAGGATATTTCAGGTGGTAGAGTGCTATAGCTGACATATCTATTAGAATAAATCATGTGTACAATGACAAAAGTTGACTAATTTACCAGAGTGGAGAGAACACATAAAATTGTTTTAACTGGAAATTGATTTAAGGAAAAAAATTATCTCGTGGGTAAATGTAAAACACTAAATAAATTTTAGATAAAATCAGACCTGAGTTTTAGAAAGACTACCTTTACCTGTTCCATTTAATTTTTTTAAAAACTAAGAAAAATGTTAGATTTAAAACTATGTGATTATGCATAAAACCACTGATCAATTGCTATGTATTCTATATTGGTGAGTGAACTAAAATTTAATAGAGCCTTACATCAAATTCTTCTCCATTGTCTTAATTGACCAATTTCTGTTAAAATTTTTATGATTATTTTCAATATGGAATGTGCAAAAATAAAAAATATCAGTTTATGCAATATTTCAAATGTATAAGAACCAGTATGTTTTCTCATATTGATATATGTTGAACCCAACATATATTAATATATGTGATAGAGTTATCTTGATATATGTTGATATCTGAAAGAGTATTTTTTGAAATGATAAGAATATTGAAATTATACCAATTCTTACATGGTAATTTATTCATTCAACAAATATTTATTGAATACTACCATATGTTGTACTATGAGATCAGAGAATAAGGAAGGAAAATAGAAATATCAAAAATAATTACAAGCATGGTTTCTTCTACAAAAGGGGAAACACCAACTGTTCTAGAAACATGTCATTGGAGAGCCTACTTAGGCCTGAGAGTGATAGATAAGTGGAAACGTTTACGCTGAGTATGCATTAGCCAAGAAAGGAAAATGAAGAGTATTTCAGGAAAGAGAAAAGAAGACTGTTTCATGCAAATGAAATAGAATGTTTCTGGGCTTGTAAGAAAGAGAGCTTGACACATTGAAGCATCTGAAATAAGCCCAAGGTAGCCAGAACAGAGAGAGAATAGAGGCATGTCTCCTAATTAGCTAAGAGGGGAAAAGACCACGATGAGTTCGAAAAATGATGTTGACATTTCCAAACTTTATTTGAGGAATAACGTGATACTGAAGTTTGTTTGTTTGTTTGTTTGTTTTTGAGATGGAGTCTCACTCTGTTGCCAGGCTGGAGTGCAGTGGTATGATCTCAGCTCACTGCAACCTCCTTCTCCTGGCTTCAAGTGATTCTCCTGCTGCAGCCTCCTGAGTAGCTGGGATTACAGGCATGCACCACCATGCCCAACTTATTTTGTATTTTTAATAAAGACAAAGTTTTGCCATGTTGGCCAGGGTGGTCTTGAACTCCTAAACTCAGGTGATCCACCCGTCTCAGCCTCCCAAAGTGCTGGAATTACAGGCATGAGCAACTGCACCAGGCCAACACTAAAGTATTTTAAACAGGGTGTTGATAAAATCAGATTATCCCATGATTCCCAAGTAGAAAATCTATTCTGCAACTGCCATTGAACCAGGACTCACTGCATGACAGAACACCAATTAAGAGGCTAATCTTCTTACTTAGAGAAGACCTGGTTAGGGTGTGGGCCATGGGATGGATACAGGTAGATATCCTTGAGGATATTTACAGAATTGAAATAAGATTTGGTGATTTAATATAAGTGTGTGAGGAAGACAAAAATTAAAATAATGTTATGTTTGGTTTTGTGGGCTTTTAAAAAGTCTGCATACTTAGAGAAATGGAGACATTACCTTTTGTGTAAAGCACTGTGTATCATTTAGAATTTACAAATCTGAAAGACAGCAAATTTAGGGAAACAATCTGACTTACTACAAACAGTATTGACTTGAAATATAAGGTAGCCTTTTTATAAAAATGTGTGTAAGTAAACTTTGTGTCATAGGCGATTTAAAAACTGCCATCCATGCTCTTGGAATAGGCCTCTTGTAGATTCACCAAGATATACTCCAGCTTCAGGTCATTCTAATCATAAAGTGGGTAAAGTGGAATAGATTTAATATAATTCAGTTCAACATGCACTTCGGAGCAATTCCCTATGATATGATTGAACACACAGTTTACATAGTCCAGAAGAAAAAATATGAGACACAAGATGATGGTTTCATTTTGGGCTCCTCAGTTAACTGACCAGGCTTCAGCGTCCCCTAAGACAGAGACAGCATGATCACAATGCTTGTAACATCCTGTTGACATTCTCAGCTGGCTGAGAGTCTCTATTATGAATGACTGAGTGTATATGTATATATGCAAATACATGTACATATACACACACATAATGTTACATGGCAACTCAAATTTTCCTAGATATTTCACACAAATTAGATTCTTTGTTTTTGTCTTTTTTTTTTTAATTGTATCTTAGTTTCTGTCTACCCTTTAAAATATTTATTTGTTGGGTGGAAAATGTGATATTTTTCATGGGGATTTTTCTCTCTGAAGCTGATGCTACTGAAACACAGAGACATCAGGGCTCCTGCTGAGTCTGATATCTACCAGAGTGTTCACTGCCTTGCGGGACCCACGGTTATTTTAACAGAGTATTCTTAGTTACCACACGTGTCTGCAGGTTACAATGAACCTAGGAATATGTATAAGGAATTTAGGCAAGTGTGATAAATATTTAATGTCCCACATGATCCTCCAAAAGTATCTCTTTTCAAGTGTAGGAAAAGATCCTTCTTCATCATAAACAGAATGATGTAAAGTCTCAGTAATTTTTTTTTAACTTTTCCCTAACTTTTCCTAGCCATCGGGAACAATACCTTTTGCCTTTTAGAAACTCATTATCAGGTGCTAAATTATTCCCAACCTCTGATTTTCCTACTCTTTGCTCTCTATATTTGATGTCCAGTGGTATTTCTACATCAAGTGGATGGATGAAATTAAAACCAATTTTACTTCGTATTTTTAAAAAGGTTTACCCTGGCAGCAATTTTTACTGCCATTTGGAAGGACATTTAGAAATTATTTGTATGTGTTATTCATACTATCAATGTCCCATTAGCTTATATTGTTTAAAATGTGCTGCATCACCAAGAGATGAAAAAATACAACCATGCATGCACAAAAATAATGACCATTCATTACTACTTCACCAGCACACATTTTTACCAAGGCTCTGTTTTCAAGGTTAATTTGAGGATAGACAGAAAAAAGCTTTAAAGCACTGGAATTTTCTAAGGCAGTCAAAAATCAGACAGGTTAAGTCTGAGCTAGATAACAACAGGTTTTAGTTAAAGTGTTTATTTGCTTGAAATACTGACATCTCAAGCATCCCTGACATCTTCGTGAGGGAAGGTTTCACTGATTATAAATGCCAACAGCTCATTAAGAATATAGCATAAAGAAGGTAAATTACAAAGTCAAAAGTTGAGCAAGGTAAGTGAATGCTGAAGCAAACTAAATGCAAGTTCCCCAATTTATTGTTTTTTGTACCTTGTTCAAGTAAACTAAGTCATTCAGTGGCAGAAGAAGTAAAGAATAAAGGCATGACCTAGGTGGCCACGTGGGTATTGATTGAGAATAATAACATGGCACCAGATTAGTTTAGTGCTCAGATCTGTAAAAAATTTAGGAATATAGTAGTTTTAATGTAGCAATCATATTGATAAATGATATCTTTTTCCTACAAATAAGCTACTGAAACAGAAATTTAAGATTCTGATATAATTAAAAGATATTATTCAGGTAGATGTGTGATTATGGACAAATAAAACTCTTATAAAAATATTTCTGAATACAGGTATTTGAAGTTATTTGTAGTAATATAAGCTTATTAAGTAATAAGTTTACCTAATAATCTTATATTCTTACTTAATAAGCTTATATTTACTTAAATATAAGTAAATACAGCTTATATTTGTCAATCAAATTCCTACAGTATTTGCCATTTGGCGATACTAATGATAATAAGATCCACTGCACTTCAGTCTTTAAAATAAATTGGATGTTTTGAGATAGTGAGCACAGACTGGAATAGATTGGCAAGAATCAGATATATTGCCCATATCAAAAATACAGGCAAGGAGAAAGAGTAGGAGACATTCTGCATAGTTCCCAGGCTCTTTCTCCCCACACTGGAAATGCTCATTCTGTCTCCAAGGAAGGTTTCATAGGTTTATGTCTCACCACAGGGAAGGATTTACGTTATGAAAGATCTCAATTTTTACCCTAGAAAATGTAAAGCTTCAGTACACTTTCTGGGGAGCCACACACCATTAATCCATATATCCTGGGTTTATTTGCTCCAATATTTCTTTAGCCTGGGATATCCTGCTAAGGGCTTTGTGTAGATAAGGAATCTCTCACCTAGTAAATATTACCAGTCTATTTACCAGGAGTTCCAATAGACAAGGACATTAGACCCAACCTCCACACTCAGTTGCTCCCCTATACACACACCAGTGAAAGGAGTGAAAACATCCTAGACCAGCTGCTTTAACTTTTTTCTCCCCAAATATAATCAATGAAATGTAACTGAGTTGACATTTGCAAAAATAATTTCCAAAGCCATCTAAATATTTAAGCATTTACTAATTTTTGGCAAACCAAGTGAATTTTAATTATAAAATAAGAGTATGCCAACAATTTCTAAGGTAATTAAAAATCCTTCAAAAATAATTAATTAATGGTGGAGGTAATGATATTAATAATAAAAATATGTAAGCTTTCACCACATTTCAAGAACTTTTCAATATTCTTTACATGTATTATAATAATCAGAAATGTCTTCTGGAGTAGGCACTATTATTTTCTCATTTAACAGATCTAGTGATTGAGGCATAGATAAATGAAATGGCTTAGCCTGGTTTACATGTTTACACAACTAGTAGATTGTGAAGCCATTGGTGAAATCCAAGAATCCTGATCTGTGGTCTTGATTGCTGAATCATATATGAAAAGCATATTGATGTATCAAATCCAATAGGATTTTTATTAATAAAACTAGATAATAGAAACTGGCTGATTAAGAAATAATAGTGAAGAATTAATTTTGTTGATTATTACTGTTATAAAAATACAATAGATTAAGTATTAAAATTAGTGATTCATGTAGGAAAACATCAATCAAAAATGGTTTATTGAACTGATCATGAACTTAGTATCAGGTGAATGGGCTACAAGGCACAGATGGAGTAGAAGGAAAAGCAAACAGCATAATATTAAAACCAGCCAGAAAAGACTGGAAATGGAGTTGCAGGTTATGTCAAGTGAGATGTATTTAAATACCAACATCTTAGAGGTGATAATTAAAGCAATTTACAAACTGAGATCATTTGTTTCCTAAATAAATGTCATTACTAGGCCAAAATTTTAAGTTAGACATAATTTAGCATTGAAGTGGCTCAGAGTGTGATTTTCATTTATAAAATCCTAAATAATATGAAGGCTGATAAACTAAACTGAGAAAAGAATAATAAACAAGAAAGAGAGAAGTATGACCTACATTGCCATCTGTTGGATAAATGAACATCTGTCATGCTGAATGAAAGATGAAACTTGAAATTCCCAGTGAATCAGAACAGCCAGCACTACCTCTTAAGAGCAAAACAGATTTCAAGCCTAATTTAACTCTCTTTTATTTTTGATTTGGAAAATATATTTAAAGAAGGGGTAAAAAAAATAAGCCTCTAATCTAGAAACCATGACTTTTAAGATCCCCAGGTATAATTTTAGATCAAAATTAAATGGAATTGTGCTAGAACAAAGAATATTTAAAATCTATCTCAAGTAGATTTTAAGTACTCCAGAAGCACCTTGTTTTCTGACTAATGGATCCATTCAAGTCACAAAGTATGCTGGCAAAAACTTGACCCTGAAACTTAGTCTAAGCTCTAACATGGTTTCATTTTGAACTGTCACTTGACTTTTGGTGTCTTAATTTCTGTTTTTATGACAAATGGATGAGGCTGGATTAACGATTACCAAAGTTAGGTTCAACTGTACTCCTGTTTTATGCTGTGTACCTATTTTTAAAAGTCGTCTGTTAAAAATTGCATACTTTATTTATTTTATAGATGGAAGTAGAGTTCCTAGAACTTCCTTTTATGTTTATTATTGTTATTATTATTATTATTTTTTTACTTCTCAAATTTTGCATCAGTTTCTGTTCTCTCCTTTAGGGTGGAGTTAGTGGGTTGACTGGAGAGCTTGAATTTGGAGAAAATGGAGGTAATCCCAATGTCCACTTTGAAATTCTTGGAACCAACTACGGAGAAGAGCTTGGCAGAGGTGTTCGCAAAGTAAGACACACTGATTAATATGCTTTTTCCTATACTATAGTTTTGTTTGTTTTCCATGCAAGATGATCACAGTACCCATTAAAGTCAATATTGTAGTTTGAAAGAGAAAGGATAGGGTGGAGAGGAATTAGGCATTGGAATGACCTTAAATATTTACCAGAAGTATTTAGCAAATATTCTGTTTCTGCCTTAGAAGAATGTAAAGGAGGAACATGATCTGAATCTTGCCTATGGAAATAGCATCATCTTTCATTTGTTATAATAGCAATTTTTATAAAGTAGTAAATTTAATATGTATATAACTTGAAGCTGCTTGGTTTTTAACTTGTAACGCATACAAAATCAGAATAAGAGCTTGGATAAATTTCATATAGTAAAACAGAAAGTCTACTGTAAGATGTGACATTATAGTATTTTCACTTCTGTATGTGTCATGTAATATATAGAAAATAGTTTGCAGAAAATGAACTCTTGTTGTAGCCTACTGATCACATTTAAGAAGAAGCTGAGTGCTAATAAGGCATGTTTCATGAAATACTGGGACAATGACTTTCTCAAGGAGAAATACAAAAGCCCTTGTATTTACAATGTTTCTATGATTTGGATTTGCCAAATATATATATATTTGGTAGGGGAAACCATAACATAATTGAGTGTGTACATAGAGCTGATGACTAAATTTCTAACTGTTTAAAGTTGACTACATTGAGGGTAGGAGGGTCTTCAGTAGGTATTTTTAGTGCTGAGATGAGAGCTGCAAAAAAAACCTAGACAAAATGAAGTGAGAAGTTATTAGCAATACAAATTTTCAATAAATTTATGCTAATATGGTTGAAACTACCTTAATGCATTTTAAATTTTTGTTACATAGTGAATAATATCAAACAGATAGAAAACTGCATAAAACACAAAGTTTAGTGAATTATTTTAAAGGAAACAACAATTATTATGGTCAAGAAATAGAAAATAGCCAGCATTCTGAACACTCCCATATTTGCATTTTAAATATATTTTTATCACCTTTGATTAAATCCTTAAATAACTGTTTTGTCAATGTTTCAACTTATGAATGGACTCATGAATGCATATATTCTTTTCTTCTTGCTTCTTGTGTTCAACAGTATGTTTATGTTATTGATCCTTGTTGTTACATGTAGTGGCAGTTTATTCATTTATATTGCTGTATTGTTTTCTATCGTATGGATGTGTCTCAAACCACTACTGTTTGTTTCCATTTTTAGATTGCTATAAGCTGCTGTTACAAAAATTATTGGATATACATCTTGTATTCTTTCATGCTTGTAGGTGTATTTCTGTAGGTTTTGTATCCAGAAGTAGAACTGCTGCAGTACAGGAAACCATATCTTGAACTTTACCAGATAACATCAAACCCATTTTCATAGCATTTTACTAATTTACATACCACCAGCTCAGTACAGGCTTTGCCCCACATTCTAATCAAGTATTGAATTTGTAAGACTAAAAGTTTTATTAATTTATTGGGTATATATAATGATATATCCTCATGATTTCAATTTGCATTTCCCTGATTATGAAACAGTCTGCATATTTTCCTACATATTTTGGCTCTTCAGATGTTTCTGAGTTAATTGCTCATTTACTTTTCTGGTTATGTTTTTAGGGGGGTTTCTTTTGCTTTTTATAATTGATTCTAGACATTATGTATATATTCTGAATTTTAGTGTTTTATTTTTTATTTTTTTTGTCAATTTTGTTTTCCTCTCCGTGGATTTTATTTCAATTCCATTTTAGTATCTTTAAATTTAGAAGAACTAAGAATTTTCTTCCTTATTACTATTGCTGCTCAGTATTATCTAAGAAATTACTACCTGCCCCCCAAGTCATGAAGATATGCTCAATTAGGTTCCAAGGTTTTATAGTTCTGCCTTTCAAATTAAGCTCTTTTATCTATCTGGAAAGTTTTTTTTTTTTAGATATGTGGGGTAAGAAAAAAGTGAAATTTTACTCTTCAATACTCTTTATTTGTTTTATTGAGATATAATTTAAGCACAATAAAACACACAAATATTAAGTGCACAATGACTTTCAGTAATCACATTCACCAATGTAACCACTACCCAGACCAAGTTGTAGAATCTTTCCGTGACTCAGAAAGTCCTATTATTCCTATTTTTATTTTTAGAAGCACAGACAGTTTGCTTGGTCTGAAAGTTTAAATAAATGCATAAAGTAGCATTTACACATTTGTTTCTTTTTTCTCTCAATATTTAAGGTACATTCTTATTTTCATGTGTCAATAATTTTGTCTTTTATAGTGCTGAGTGGTATTATAGTCTATGAATATAATATGATATCTTCTAAAATGTCATTCTCTATTTGCCACTGTGTATACAAATAATATCGATATTTCATATTGATTTTAGATCCAGCACTCTTGCTTAGACTTTTAATTCTAATAATTTATCTGTAGATTCTCATGAATATTCTGCAAATTGTCTTGTCATTTGCAATTAATAAGAGTTTTTGTCTCTTCCTTTGTTATTTTACACCTTCTTGAGATGATGTTGAATGGAAATAACAGTAGTAGGCATTTTTGGATCATTATCAATCTCAGAGAAAAAATATTCAACACTATACTACTATATATATGTATTAACTTAGATCAGATTAAGGAAGCTCTATACAGTCCTAGGATATGCATAATTTTTATATAAAATTGTTTATACATATATAAAATTATAATTATGCTTATGTTTACATAAAAATGATTTGATTTACTACCACCCTGCATATGGATTTTACATTGATACTTATGACTGAGGTTGCCTAAAACTGCCCTCTCTATTGGATTTTGATACTGAGATATGCTGGCCTAACTTCAATGAATTAGTAAGGTGAAGCATCCAGAACGATGTCTAGTACATGACAAGAAGTTGCGGTTAATTTTCACCAACAAGTGAAATTTCAGTAGCAGGGCAATGCTATATGTTTAAATAGCAACGGTAGAAAAGTAAAAAGGAAAATGAGGAAGTTCATACGTTTGGGTAGTAATTAAATGGCTTTGTGAAGTTGTTGGGGGAGATTTTTTATAATGTAAGAGACTTGAGTATATTTAAATGCTTACAAACCAGTGTCGAGGAAGCAAATGAAGATATAGGAAAGAAAGGTTGTCACTGATAGAGATACAGGAGGAAAAAAGAGAGGATTGAATCAAGAATTAGATGGAGTGCTTAACTGTAGGCAACTGGAACATCATTTTCCAGAGTGATAAGGGGTGGAGTTAAGAAAAGAATGCTGCATTTGCAAGCAAGTCTTTATGTTTGATGTTAGGAAATTAAGAAAGTTATTAAGAAATAGTCTTTTCTTGAAAAAGTAGGAGGCGAGGTTATCTTCTAAGAGGGCAAATGTAGCAGAAGACATTGGCAACAATGAAGCTGCAGGTTTAAAGACTGGAGAAGTTTTGAAATTGCTGCTGTGGAAACCGGAGAACTGATTAGGGAATATTGAAGAAATGCCAGGCAGGGCTGTTGGCTCCCATGAGGCTGCTAGAGATCAAGAATTCACTGTAGTACTGATCTACACAGTTATGGATGTTTGTCCAGCAGCATTGAGCAGACTGAATAAGTTTAAATTAATGTAGGCTTGAAGCTTCATCAGGTTACTTTTGTTTTGTGTTGTGTTGCTTTGTGTTTGATAGCAGCACAACGAGGCAGTGAGGTTAAGAACATGGCAAGGCAATGGTTGAAGTGACAAAGCATAATATCTAAACTGAACCTGAATGGCAATGACGAAAGGAAAAGTCTCCATAATAGAGGAAATGTATGGCTCAAGAGGTTGTGTCTTCAGCACTTCTGAAGAGCTTGTGTATTAATATGGATTCAGTGAGAAAGCTTCAGAGCCAGAAAATTACGTTTGGGGAGAGAAATAACTGAATTCATTATCCTAAGGCTGGGTAGGTTCTAGCACTCATCGAGGGATGTTTGTGAGGCTGGCAGAGGAGAGTTTCATTTAGCCTTCTAAAACCAATGTCATTTAACGGACTTCTGATGTCAACATAGTTGCTTCACCCTACTCTGAATTCAGAATCTGTAATTGTTAAATCTCTGCCATTAAAATGATAGTGAATCATATACATTAGATTACATCTACTTTATCCTTAAGTAATAACTCCTGTAATTATTTCATTGTTTATGTTCCTATGCCCCAACTCCCAAACTGGATTGAAATGCTCCTGTGAGCTGGCATTATAGAGATACTGTGAAAAGTACTATAAATATTTACTCCATGGTACCCTGTATGCCTTGGACATATAAAAAATTTTTGCATTGTTTTAAAAATTTAAGCATTCTTAATTTTGAAATATTAAGAATGTTTTTATAACTCCATTATTTTTCTACTAAGCTGCAATTTAATTACTAATTTTTTTAAACTTCACATCTAGCCTTCAAGTAATTTTTAAAATACTATGAATTAATCCACAACTTGCCAGCTTATTTTATAAATGGGACAGTTCCTTTGTACAGATATTAGCACATATAATAATGCTTTCAAAGATACTTATCAAAGAAAAATAACACCATGCAAAAAATTGCAGTATAGATTTACTAGATATGTGTCCAAAATCAAGATTCCACTCCCAGTTTCTCCATGTCTCAAAAGGAGTGAATGGATTTCCAATTGACAAACTGTCAAGTTGTCAGTGTTGATTCTGCTGCCAGTGGCTCAGTGTACAAAGCCTGAAGCCTTATCACCTCAAGCAGGGATACTGTCAGATCTCATAAACTAAGCAGGATTGTGTCTGTTCAGGAGTTGAATGTGTGATGTACCAAGGATTCATAGTCCCAACTTTTGGACTAGTCTCTGCTCTCTTGGCATTGTATGAATGATGATTTCATTTTTCTGAATTTGGTGAAAATGTGAAAAGGATTATTTGATTTTCACTGATGTTCATCAAAGTTAAAGACTTTCTTACTTTGATATTTTTTACATGTTCTTTTACCTTATAATAAGGTGGTACTTTATTTAGTAGATGGTATATCAACATGTTAGTACAGTGTATACCTTTGAAGATAAATTCAGGTAAAACTCAAAGTCAAGTTTTGAAATCATTAAGGTTTTCTATACCCTTAAATTATGCCCCAAAATGTGGTTATTCCTGTTTCTGCTAACCACTATATAGAATGTCTAAAAAATTTTTGAAGCAAAAGTTATTGTAAGAAGATATAAAAAGTAAAGATTAAAGTAAATAACTCTACATTTAAGGAATAAATTTGTGTTCTTTATTAGAAGAGTTCTACATAATGCAGTTTGCTTATTTGTCTGATTTTTCTTTGTTTTGTTAAGTTTGCCATTACTGCTCACATTTCATTGTAGACTGAATTCCAGTATTAAAATTTAATACTCTAGACTTAATGTCTTTGAACTTTATCACAAACAGGGAATAAAGCTAGGGAAAGCAGATTAAAGCTGGTTTCACAACCAATCTTAATTGCATAGTAAAGCTTAATATCTTCACAAAAGTGTTTTCTCATAGGTTGGTGAAATACAATGGTACAGCAGAGATATTTTAGCTCCTAGGTACGATGGTTTCTCAAATATACTTAGAATCTTTGTTTGGGTTCTCCAGCTTTTAATTCACAAAGTCTACAACTTTGCGTTCTTGGGCAAACCTAATTTACTGTTTTTGCAAAGGATATTATATGCATTTTAGCCCACTAAAAATACACAAATTTTTAATGGACTAAAATCTTTGTTTTGTACTTATATGGAGGCAAGAACAGCCCTGCTTTCAAATAGCCAATGAATCGATATTGTACTTGTATTCACCATTGTATTTGTATTCTGATTCTGGAATATCTAAAATGACATTTATCTTTTGTTATTACCTTGTTTTATGTTTTCTTATAGCACTTTTTGCAAACTGATATTATATCAGTCTTTCTAATATAAAACCGAGATGTAATTTAAGCCCATAATTGGAAAATCTGCCATAGTTATTTACTGTCATAGCTCTAACAATGAATTCACGTCTTGGAAGGTTTATATAATAGAGAGAATCTAGAAAATATTATGAATAGACAATTAATTATATGTATAATTCTCTTGTATGTGTATATATAAATATAATTAACTTACTTTTTTATAGTTTGTCTTTCCCATTACAATGTTATTTCATGAGACAATAGCTATGTTTGTTTTCTGTTGTATTCCTAATGAATGGCATATAATAGATACTTGTTAAGTGTTTCATGAATGAACTGATGCATACATGTGCTTACTGATTTAAGAACCCATAAGGGTCTTCTCTGCTTCTGTAAGTTTAGTAGCCTTGTTTTTCTTTTATTTACATGAAACGTAATGATTTGCATTTAAATTAATTAGATTGTTCATGGTTGTTACACTCTTTCCATCTTTGTATCCTCAGTGCCTATCAGAGTTGGGTATTTAATCACCAAAAGTATAAACAATGGTTTTAATGGTTAAGTAAGATATAGGTATAATTTGTTTGCAAGAATTTATAGTGAATAGGGAAATAGTGAATAGGGAATATTAAATTGATAATTCAAAGAAAAATGGAAATACCCATGAAAGTACACGTTTATTCAGACTGTTAATATTTGTAGTTTAAGATTATTTTCTCACGTCGAGACTAGATTTAACATACTGTTGTGGGAAAACATGTGTAGCCTTTGCTGTTAGACATACCTGAGTTGAAATTCTTCCCCTGTCACTTACTGATTGTGTGATCTTTGGACTTCAAAGCAAACTGAGTTTCAAGTTCCGTAATATGTGAATGTAACATTCACATGTAACATGTGAATAATAATACTTATCTCTCAGGATTGTTGTAAGTATTAATTGAAATTATGTTTGTAGGTTACACAATAAGGGATAATTATAATAAAACCTGTTCGGAAACAGACAGTAATTAATATAACTCATTTTCAAGCTAACACAAGAAATACAGTCTAGTTGCTATTCTGACAAGAAGCTGCTATGTGAGGTGGTGAAAGTAATTTTATTTTAGATGTGATTGACAGAGCATTATACATGTCAATCACAGTGACAGCATGAAACACTAACTTTTTGGTTTCATTTAATGTCCTTTCTGACTTCAAAATTCTACAAGTCTGTTAATCAAGGCTTGAGAACTATAATATCTACAGTTGTATGGAAATCTAATAACAGAAAATCTGGTGGTAAACATAGCCTGCCTAAATCAAGTCTATAACTTAAGCCCATTATTAGAAAATCTACCATCTTCTTGTACTGGCATAGTTCTAACAATGAATTGTGTCTTTGAAGGTTTATATAGTAGAGAAAATATAGAAAATATCATAAAGTGATAACATGTTGTGAACACCACAGCCTTTATTTTTTATCCCATTCTCCTTTATTTATAATATATAATCATGATACATTTAGCTACATCAACTTTTATTCTGATGTATCTTCAAGAAAATAGCTTGTACTACAAAGTCATGAGATGGCTATGCAGTTTAATACTTTTTAATGTTACCATTGAGTTAGACTGTCAAAATTATTGATCCCAGCAATCCCTTGATGGGTAGGGGAACCCTGCATTCTTGAAAAGTATATTCTGTTACACCAAATTGTTGCAGCTTCTTAGGGAGCCCATCCGATTTCACTGCAGAGTAGAGAAATAACTCGTATCTGCTGATGTTTAGGGTTACTCTGAGTTTCTGGAAGGGCTAGCTGCTGCTTGATTGAGATGACTTCTGGAGGAGTTCTACCTCAGGTAAGCAGTATTCACTATCTCTTCTGGTGGCTGGGATGATGCTGACCTCTCCAGAGTGGAGCAAAGATGACTGATGGGGTACAATTCTGTGCCCAAGTTTTGGTGGAAATAGGAATGACTTCTCTAGAAGGACTGTAAAGTCTGAACTGTTTGCTTGTTGTGATGGTTAATTTTATGTGTCACTTTCACTGGGCTAAGGGTACCAAGATAGCTGCTAAAACATTATTTCTGGATCTGTCTATAAGATATTCCCAGAAGAAATTAGCATTTCAATTGGTGTACAGGGTAAAGATTACCTCACTCATATGGATAGGAATCATCCAATCTGTTGAAGGACAGAACAGAACAAAATGGCAGAGAAAAGGTAAATGTGCTCCCTGTTTAAGCTGGGAAATTTATGTTTTATTGCATTCAGACATGGGCACTCTTGGTTCTCAGGCCTTCAGACTCCAGCTGGGAATTGCACCATTAGCCCCCAAGTTGTCAGGCCTTACACTCAGACTAGGACTTACATCATTGGCTTTCTTGTTTATTAGGCCCTTAGGTTTAGACTGAAACTACACCACCCACTTTTCTGGTTCTCTAGTTTGCACATGGCTGATCGTGGGAATTCTTAAGTCTTTAAAATTATGTGAGCCAATCCCTCATATCAAATTTCTATATATAGTATATATTTTATTTATATTTAAATATAATATATATACATATATTTCCCTGGAGAACCCTAACACCTTGGCATGCACTATCTTACCATGTTTGAGGGAAGAGCTAATTGTGAGGAAGTTAGCTACTATTGGCATCCAGACTCTCAGAAGATGTTCACAGACATGAATGGCTCATAAAGAGACCCAGAGAGTCTGTGGTATCATCTCTAGTCCACATGCTTATGATTGGTTGGGTTGGGAGTTCAAGACTATACCTGATACAGAGGAGGCAAAGTTTAGTTTTCTTCCTATTCTATTAGAGAGCAACCACAATGGGACACACTGGAATCTGCAAATCTGTATCACCCCAATATCTAACAGATACACACACACACACACACACACACATACATACACACATACATACATACATACACCAATGAAACTCCCATTCAAATTCAACGATGTGATGTGGTGGTACTTACCATCCACTGAACAACCTAATTCCTAGTTTCAGCTACAAGAGGTAACTAATGTCCAGGACCCAGTACTAAGGTAATAATGATTAAAAGAACTTATTAGGAATTCACAGAATTAAGAAGCATTTGCTCATGTAGTTACTCCTTTAGCAAGGTCTTGTCACAATTTAATTTTAAGTGGCAGATATTGAAGGTTTATTTCAAAGAAATTGCATAAGTGGGCAGACAGCGGTGGGAAAGACTCAAAGAGTAAATCATTCACCCATGTATGTTGGAAACACACCACAGACTAATTTATTACATGGCAACACTCATTGAATGATAGGTTCTGTTGAGCCACAATCCCAGGGGCTTTTCATTACATCTCAAATTTTCTGCTTTCTTTCCTCTCTGAATTTTTCTGTAGTCTGAGAGAAAGATATATATATATATATCTTTATATATACATATATATATATATATATACATATATATATATATATATATATGTATGTATAAATCTTCTTCTCTTAGGCTTATCTGGACTCTTCAAGGGGGTTACACATTCCATTTCAGCAGGAACTGGGTTTTATATAATTTAAATTTCATTAGTTTTGAGCATTAATTTCAGAAAATTTACTGTTGGAACATTCATAGCTCGTTTATTTGTCAGGGGGTGACTCTCATTCAAACTAATGAATATTATGTCCATGTGAGTAATTAATAATTGGAATCATAATAATGGCTTTAGGTTACCGCTAGTTGTATTGCCTCATTCTGTCTGTTTTCTCCAGTAGTTTTATTTTCCTTCTTATCCAGAACACCTGACACACTGGAGCTATTTAGATACCACTAAGACATTAGTCCTAATTCAGCTGTTCTATAGTGAATGAAAATTGATTAATACTTGCTCCTTTGTTTTTGATACAAACTACGGTATGAAGGAAAACTTCTTTGAAACTTTGGAATGGCTTGGATGTATACTCTTTCCCCTTTAAAGAATTCTGCTTTGAGTTTTCTGCATATGGCTAGTCAGTTTTCCCAACACCATTTATTAAACAGGGAATCCTTCCCCCACTGCTTGTTTTTGTCAAGTTTGTCAAAGATCAGATGGTGGTAGATTTGAGGCTTTATTTCTGAGGCCTCTATTCTGTTCTATTGGTCTATATATCTGTGCTGGTACCAGTACCAAGCTGTTTTGGTTACTGTAGCCTTGTAGTAAGTCAGGTAGCATGATGCCTCCAGCTTTGTTCTTTTTGCTTAAGGTTGTCTTGGCTATATGAGCTCTTTTTTGGTTCCATATGAAATTTAAAGTAGTTTTTTCCAATTCTGTGAAGAAAGTCAATGGTCACTTGATGGGGCTAGCATTGCATCTATAAATTACTCTGGACAGTATGGCCATTTTCACAATATTGATTCTTCCTATCCATTAGCATGGAATGTTTTTCCATTTGTTTGTGTCCTCTCTAATTTCCTTGAGCAGTGATTTGTAGCTCTCCTTGAAGAGGCCCTTCACATCCTTTGTAAGTTGTATTGCTAGGTATTTTATTCTCTTTGTAGCAATTGTTCATGGGAGTTCTCTCATGATTTGGTTCTCTGTTTGTCTATTATTGGTGTATAGGATTGCATGTGATTTTTGCACATTGATTGTGTATTCTGAGACGTTGCTGAAGTTGCTTATAAGCTTAAGAAGATTTTGGCCTGAGACGATGAGGTTTTCTAAATATACAATCACATCACCTGCAAACATGGACAGTTTAACTTCTTCTCTTCTAAGTTGAGTACGCTTTATTTCTTTATTTTGCCTGATTGCCCTGGCCAGAACTTTTGGTTGGTAGGCTATTGATTACTGACTCAATTTCAGAACTTGTTATTGGTCTATTCAGGAATTTGACTTCCTCCTGGTTTAATCTTGGTAGAATGTATGTGTCCATGAGTTTATCCATTTCTTCAAGATATTCTAGTTTATTTACCCCTTCCTTATACCTTATACAAAAATTAACTCAAGATGGATTAAAGACTTAAATGTAAGACCTAAAACCATAAAAACCCTAGAAGAAAGCATAGGCAATACCATTCAGGGCATAGGCATGGACAAAGACTTCATGACTAAAATATCAAAAGCGATGACAACAAAAGCTAAAATTGACAAATGGGATCCAGTTAAACTAAAAGCCTCTGTACAGCAAAAGAAACTATCATCAGAGTGAACCTACACAATGGGAGAAAAATTTTGCGATCTATCTATCTGACAGGGCTAATATCCAGTAGCTACAAGGAGCTTTAAAAAATCTGCAAGAAAATATATGAACAGACACTTCCCAAAAGAAGACATTTATGCAGCCAACAAACATGAAAAAAAGCTCATCATCACTGGTCATTAGGGAAATGCAAATCAATACCACAATGAGATACTATCTCATGCTAATTAGAATGACAATCATTAAAAAGGCAGGAAAAAACAGATGCTGGAGAGGATATGGAGAAATAGGAATGATTTTACACTGTTGATGGTAATGTAAATTAGTTCAATCCTTGTGGAAGCCAATGTGGTGATTCCTCAAGAATCTAGAACCAGAAATACCATTTGACCCAGCAATCCCATTACTGATTATATACCCAAAGGATTATAAATCATTCTACTATAAGGACACATACACATGTATGTTCATTGAAGCACTGTTCACAATAGCAAAATCTTGGAACCAACTCAAATGCCTATCAATGGTAAACTGGATAAAGGAGATGTGGCACATATCCACCATGGAATACTATGCATCCATATAAAAGGATGAGTTCATGTCCTTTGCAGGGACATGGATGAAACTAGAAACATCATTCTCAGAAAATTAATACAGAAACAGTAAACCAAACACTGCATGTTCTCACTCATAAGTGGGGGTTGAACAATGAGAACACATGGACACAGGGAGGGGAACATCACATATCAGGGCCTGTTGGGGTGGGGGATTAGGGGAGAGATAACATTAGGAGAAATACCTAATGTAGATGACGGGTTGATAAGTGCAGCAAACCACCATGGCATGTATATACCTATGTAACAAACCTGCATGTTCTGCATATGTATACCAAAACTTAAAGTGTTAAAAACAAAAACAGAATTCTGCTATTGATATGAGCACTGTTTACTCCAAGGTTTTCTTCTTGACAAAAAAAAAAAGTGGTGTATTACAAAAAAAAAAAAAGTAACATATATTGTTGCCATTCCAGAGAGCAAATCAAGCTGCTTTTATGCTGAAAATATTTCATATACGTAATGTGCATGCATATATATTTACATATGTGTGCATGTACATGTATATAGATCATTACATATATATGTGTGTGCGTGTGTATATATACACAGAAAGAGAGAGAAAGAAAGGCTGTTCCAAAATAAGAAACATTCTATTTGAAAACTGGCCTTCATTTTAAAAAGCATAAAGTCTATTAAAATGTGATTGTGAGTGGACAGTCTGTTTCTTGTTATAGTCCAGGTTTTTGAAGGGAGGTTATTCAAATGTGCAATATTTTTACTGGGACATTAACAGATATTCACTGTTAATGTAAAGATGTCCTTATTTACCTGATGGCAAATATTTCTGGAAATTGAGAATGTCCCCCTTTAGTCATGCCTTTCTTTCACAATATGTGCAACTCTGTGACTTCACATATGAGAAACATTTATTTCTAGCTATGAAAAATGAATGGAATAATGTTTATTTTCTTGTTAGTTGGATGGCTCTATATTTAAACATTTCATATTTAACGTTATCTGTGTATTGTTTATCAGAAGTGTGCAAGTAATTTAGACTTTGATGATGAAAAGTGTTTTGCTTGTGATTTGAAGTAGCTCTTCTCCAGCACTAGCACTCTATGATTCTTTCTAATACAACCACGCATGCATAAAAATTTTTGAAGCTCTATTTTTAAAATGGACTTATTTACAGATATAATCTATGACACTAGGTTATGCAATTTATTTTTAAGAAGAATTTATATTATTTTAAGCAAAACTATATGATGTTGAATTAATTTGTAGACGTATTTATAAATATTCTGATTTTTTAAACTTTTAAGTTCAGGAGTACATGTGCAGGATGTGCAGGTTTGTTACATAGGCGAATGTGTATCATGGGGATTAGTTGTGCAGATTATTTCATCACCCAGATATTAAGACTAGTATGCATTAGTTATTTCTCTTGATCTTCTTTCCTCCCACGATCCACCCTCAGGTAGACCCCAGTATGTGTTGTTCCTTTCTGTGAGTCCATGTGTTCTCATCATTTAGCTCCCACTTATAAGTGAGAACATGCAGTATTTGGTTTTCTGTTCCTGTGTTAGTTTGCTAAGGATAATGGACTCTTTCTGTGTCTCTGGAAAAGATATGATCTTGTTCTTTTTTATGACTGCAAAGTATTCCATCGTGCATATGTACCACATTTTCTTTATCCAGTCTATCATTGATGGGCATTTAGGTTGATTCCATGTCTTTGCTATTGTGAATAGTGCTGCAGTGAACATATGTGTGTATGTCTTTATAATAGAACAATTTACATTCCTTTGGATGTATTCCTTTGGGTAATGGGATTGCTGAGTCAAGTGGTATTTTAGTCTTCAGGACTTTGAGGAATTGTCACACTATCTTCCACAATGATTGGATTAATTTTCACTCCTACCACCAGTGTAAAAGTGTTCCTTTTTCTCCACAACCTCGCCAGCATCTGTTATTTTTTAACTTTTTAATAGCCATTCTGACTGCCATGAGATATATCTAATTGTGGTTTTTATTTGCATTTATCTAATGATCATGATCTTGAGTTTTTTTCATATGATTTGGGCTGCACATATGTCTTCTTTTGAAAAGTGTCTGTTCATGTCTTTTGCCAACTTTTTAATGGGGCTGTTTGTTTTTTTCTTATAAATTTGTTTAAATTCCTTATAGTTGTTGGATATTAGACCTTTATCAGATGCATAGTTTGCAAAAACTTTATCCCATTCTGTGGGTGGTCTGTTTACTCTGTTGATAGTTTCTTTTGCCATGCAGAAGCTCTTTAGTTTAATCAGATCCCATTTGCCAATTTTTGCTTTCATTGCAATTGCTTTTGGTCTTCATTATGAAATCTCTGCCAGTGCATATGTTCTGAATGGTGTTGCCTAGCTTTTCTTCTAAGGTGTATATAGTTTTGGGTTTTACATTGAAGCACTGAATCCACCTTGTGTTGATTTTTGTGCATGGTATAAGGAAGGGGTCCAGCTTCAATTTCCTGCCTACGGCCAGCCAGTTATCTCAGCACTCTTTATTGAACAGGGAACCCTTTCTTCATCATTTATTTTTGTCAGGTTTGTCAAAGATCAGATAGTTGTAGGTACATGGTCTTATTTCTGGATTTCTACTCTGCTGCATTGGTCTATGTATCTGTTCTTGTACCAGCAGTGTGCTGTTTTGATTACTGTAATAATGTTGTATAATTTGAAGTTGGGTAGTATGATGCCCCAGTTTTGTTCTTTTGCTTAGGATTGTCTTGGCTATTTGGCCTTTTTTGGCTCCATAAGAAGTTGTAAATAATTTTTTCTAGTTCTTTGAAAAATGTCAATGGGAATTTAATGGAAATAGCATTGAATCTATCAATAACTTTGGGCAGTATGGTCAATTTAATTATATTTATTTTTCCTATCTATGAGCATGGAATGTTTTTCCACTTATTTGTGTCATCTCTGATTTGCTTGAGCAGTGTTTTGTAGTTCACTTCCCTTGTTAGCTCTATTCCTAGGTGTTTTATTCTTTTTATGGCAATTGCAAATTGGAGTCCATTGGTGATTTGGCTTTTGGCTTGACTGTTGTTGGTGTATAAGAAATATTCCAGTTTTAGATTAGAATTAAAAATTCTGAAGAAATTTTATAGTGTGGTAATTTTACATATAATAATAAAATTTAAAGTTCTTAGCATAACCAAAATTATTTTTAATTTGTGGAATGTGTCTTCAAATTATCTCCTTTGGTAAAAGTTTGAAGCTAAGAACTCTGAAAATGTACATCTAAAAATTATATATTTATAAAGGGGAATGTCACACACTGGTGTCTGTCAGGGGGTGGCAGGCTAGGAGAGGGATAGCAGGGGGTGGGGCAATGGGGGATGGACAGCATTAGGAGAAAGAGTTAATGTAGATGACAGGGTGTTGGATGCAGCAGACCACCATGGCACACGTATACCTATGTAACAAACCTGCACATACTGCACATGTACCCCAAAACTTAAATTATAATTTAAAAAATTAAAAATAAATAAAAATTATATGTGTTAGTTCTAATTTTAAAAAGTAATGTGATTATTTTTTCTATAAAATTTATTGCTACTTAGATTTTAATGATAAATAATGGTGTAAAATAATTTGCAGTTAAAGATTTTCATAATATCAAAAAGTTCTTAACAAAACATGAATGTCCACATTGTTCCTAATCCAAAATTAGTAATACTGTGGAAATCCAAAATTAGTAATACTGTGGAAATCCAAAGATTTGCTAAGCATTAAATAAGTATATAAATAATTGAAGAAGTAATAAAGACTAAAAAGCAAAAATAAATATGATCCATATCTGTAGCTTCCATAAAAGCATAAATGAACACATACATAGAATCTCAAATTTTATCAAAATTCATCAAATTCCAAAGAATTCTGAAGGACCCTTTTTCAAGGTGATATTTACATATTTTTATTCTAAAATGAGGTTAAGATGCATAGTATTATTATTATCAATTATTATGTTCATGCTACTTAAGGTTGTTGATATACGTTCCCTGAATGTTACTATTTCTCTGCTTGTTTTCTCCCTGATTTTATTGAAGCTACAAATAGTATTTTGAGGACCTGTTACTCTGACTTTAAATTGTCACATTTTTAGTAGGTCTTAAATGTCTTTCTAGTAAATTCTTTATGGATTTAATAAGTAATCTATCAAAGTTATATAGAAAGATGAGTTTTTATAGAGTTCTTTTCAATAAAATAAATATTTGGAGATAGAGATGCTCTTTTTGAGTAATTAAAGTCACTTTTATTAAGCATAGTAATTCAGTGCAAAAAAACAGCTTTTACACTTATTAGTGAATTTTAATTTTTAAAAATTCAATATATTTTTCAGGGTTATTAAATTTCATTATAATAGTAAAATAATATTTCTGGAATTTGAAAAATAAAAGTGAGAAATGAATCTCATTTTTAACATAATTCCACAAACAGCTTGGATTAATATAGGTTGTGCTTTGAAGTATTTAACTAGTAAAATGAATGCATCTAGCTGAGTATAATCACACTGAGTAAGTCACTTGATACTCGTGAAGAGAAAAGCACTTAGCTACTGAAAATGTTTTCAAGCAATTCTTAATCAGAAACTATGGAGGGTTTTATTGCTCTGGAGTACCTGAGTAAAAGTAGTTTTGTGGTTTTAAATTGAAATGTATTTGAAATGCTTACTTAAGAATTTCTTCTTTTGATTCTTTCAAGGTTGATATGAATCTGTATCCCAAAGTGAGATGCGAAATCTTTCAGTGACAATCTTATGCATTTTAGAATGTCTGATTGTGGCCATTGGGAGCTGTAATATGATTTGAATAAGTGCACTTTCATTAAATAAGAGACAATGTCTTTTTTAGGATTGTGGAAGAAATAGCGTATTTCTTTCTCTGTTATGAAGTATTATGTTAATGCATACTTTTTCCTTCCAAAGCAAATTGGAAGTTGGATAATTTTTCTTGTGATAAACAAAGTAATTACAATGCAGGGGTTGGATTGTCATTTCAACATTATTTTTATTTGTTGAAAGTCATGAAATGATTTGTTTCATCTTCTTTCCCTTTCTGTGGTTCTAGCATTCTCAATCTTTTACCAACAAACAAATAAAAAATTCAGGCCTCCTAAATGCTATTTCTTTTCTAATTATACAATAGTCTCATAAACATTTTCTTTTTCTTATAGCTTATAGCTCTCATGTTAGCTGTATCTACTTTAAAAATAAATATGTGAATATTTTATTCATTATTATACATACCCACGGTTTTCCAAGCAGGCTTTCTTTTTTTTTTTTTTTTTATGAATGCAAAACATTTCTGAAGGACCGTAAAATTAAGAAAAAATTAGCAATCATTTGGTGAAACATCTCTGTCTTACATATATATAGTCCCTAAGTTTTGTGGGTTAAATGGTTTTCTTAAAAACCTTTAGTTTGTTAGAAGACTAAACTTCTAGTTAAATGTCTTTTCTGCCATATTACAGTCTCGTCTTCTCCCAATTCAAAAACTTTTACCTATTAGTGATAAATAGTAAAAGAGCAGATGTTTCTGTTTTGCTTTTTTTTTTCACATTCTATGGTGTGGATATGGCTTGTCCCCACAAAGCTCATGTTTAAATTTGATCCTCAGTGTGGGGATGTGTTCAGTGCATATGAATGGAACCTTTATGAATAGATCAATGCCTTCCCACTGGAATAAGTGAATTCTCACTCTCGGAAGACTGAATTAATTTTCATGGGAATGGGTTTGTTCTTGTGAGAAGGGCTTGTTATAAAGCCAACACCTTGGGTTTTGTCTCTGCACGTGTCTACTTTCCCTTTGAACTTCTGCCATGTTACAACACAGCATGAAAGCCCTCACCAGAAATCATGAAGGTACTGTTATCATGCTTCTTGAACTTCCCAGACTAAAGAACTATGAGCTAAATAGACCTTTATTCCTCATAAAATACCCAGTCTCAGGTATCCTATTAGACCCCCACAAAATGGACTAAGACGCATTGTAAGTATGGAACCAATCTCTATATTTATAGTTATACTTTTATAGTTATGTTATAGTCTATTAAAATCCAAGAAAAAAATCTATTTTAAAAAACCTTATAAAAATTGTTCATATTTTCCTATAAATCAATTTTTTCATGCTCTTCTCCTGAAAACCCTGATTGTTAAAATACAAAAAATTTTTGGCTTCATTTCTTCCTACTCTTTTGACTTTCTCCTACAATATTTAGGGTACTATTTAATTTTTAGCCTTTTTTTCACAGTGCACATTTTTTGATGGTAGAAGTAATATTCTTGTTCATTTTTTCAAACTTTCCTTTTCTATTTTTGAATGACAACCACATTTTACCTTACTGAGAAGTTCATATTCAGTTTTATGGTATTGTTGCTAACAGAAGTATATTTTGATTGAAAATACATTGGTGCACTAGAGAGTGAATTGTAATTTCAGAGAAAGTATTTTCAAAATTATTTTTAGTTACACAAATAATCATAAGTAGGGGTTTTTTTTAGCAAAAATGTGATTATTAATTTGTAATTTTTTAAAAATTACAATGTAGTCACACAAAAATATGATGGGGCTGTTTCCAAGAAGACATTTGGGTGAATCGTGGCATAGCAAGGTTAGCCCTATATTGAAGGACAAAAATCACAGGTTGCTTCAGGATCATATAGCATTATCCAAAGATTTTGAGTACTTACTATTGGTAATCTTTTCATAAACAAGATATAACAGATACATAGAAACAGAGATAATATAAATACGATAGATGATATGAATATAGACATCATCCACTTGAAAAAAGAAAGATAAATAAAATAAAAGGCAATATAGACCAAATGCATTCTATGTTACTAATATGTACTGAGAGGGAAAAGAGTCAAATATTTTTGAATTGAATTATTCTGTACAGTGTGCCATGGTTTTGTGACAGACATACAAAAAAATCTGAAACTGCTTTGAGTCTTATGCTTAAGTAGTGACATAGCAGGAGCTATCAAAATCGAAAGTTATTCAGAGCATTAGAGGATTGTGACATACTTCTGACTATATAATTTTCTTAAAGCATCTAATTTGAATATTATTTGTGTATTTTCTCATGCATGTGAGACAAAAAAAAATAACAGTAATAACAGGAGAGAAGCAAGAAATCTAGCAAAATATTTAAGTCAATAATAAGTAGAAGAAGAAAAATGAAGCTCATTCTGGATGATCTGAAACACAGAAAATGACTATATGTAGTGCCTAGCATTCTAATCTTGTTTATCTGATTTACTTAATGATATCAGCAATAGAAAATGCCTACAAATATAAAAAATATACAAGAAATGAATGGAAGTTTTGATTGTTTGATACTGCAGCTTGGTGATACCAATTTAAAGATCATTGAAGTAGATGAATTATGTAGCCACATTACATTGCAATGAGTGACACATTTCACTTCGGTGTAATGACATTGGGTTTAAGATAGCATTTAATAGAAAATGAAAGCCAACCTTTATTGATTAGTCTACAGATAGTGATTTTAAAGAAATGGCATAATTTAAGAAACATTTCAATCATTTTTTTGTAGAATATTAACTTTACAAATACTGAGATTGTTTCTATAGATAGAAGGAATTTAAACCTACAAGTAATAAACTGAAAATATGTTTCTTACTTTTATCTTTAATTAAGAATTCTGTTAATATTAACCACTTAGCAAAAAGGAGTATTATAAATAAAATATTCCAATGCATTTTGTATTTTAATGATAAAAATACAAAATGGATTCAAATGCCTGCCTTTAATTTTGAGAGCAATTTATGGATTATCTTTCTCATATTATATAATAGAAATATACTTTTTGAAAGATAGCATGATGTGTGAGTGCCCCTGCCTGGTAATATCTATTTATTATATTCAGATTTCCTAATTTTTTCCTACTTCAGCAACCAATAGGAATCAAATATAATATTATTCACTGTTTATTGCAGAATAAAGGATTTACCATATAAAAATATTTTATTATGGAATGATTACCTCTGCGTATAAAATATATATACACACAATACTGATAATACTATAATCAACTACAGACCACACTTTTAAAAATTTTATTCTCATGGAAGCTGGAAGTGTGTAATTCTTGATTCAAAAGATATAATTTTGTTGTGTTTGAATAATTAAGTTTTTGGCATTTATAAAAGAGCAGTGAATGTGCCTTAACTAATAAAAATAAATTGGATGGAAATAAAGGACAAATTTTTCACTTGCAGTAAGGAAAAAAATGACAATGATAAAAACTGGCAAAGATATTTATTAATAGAAATTTGAGTGAAAAAGAATAAAAAATTTTAGTGAGCCATAAGGTCAGAGAAGTAATAATGTGACTGCTCCGAAAAAGCTAATGAAAATTACTGATATCATTAAGAAACTTGTGTTCCAGGACAACCCATGAAGGAATTAAAGTCATATCAATATTATTTTTATATATATAATGACAGCCACATGGAGAAAGAAATGGAGGTGTTTTATATTATTTCAAAGGCATGTTTTGAATCAAAGACTCAGTGTCATAAAGAGAGAAATGTGGCTTTCTGCATCATTCCTTTAGTGCATTATGGTAATATTTGAAAAGCAGCAGGTTGGTGCTTATCTTGACCCCAAATATCCATATGTGCTTAATATCCATAAGCTGTTACTAGTTATGCAGTGCCATAACTAATAACAAGCTATTAAACAACAGTTTATAAAGTTATCTGACCTGAAGGATTATCATTTAAAGTGATAATTAACCACTACGACTAATGCATGAATTTATGTATTGATCTATTCTTTCCATAAACAACATGTAAGTAATTAACCAATACAACTACTGCAGGATTTATTTATCGTCCTCTCTTTTCCGTAAATAGAAGGAAAGAATCAGACCACAGGGCTCTACTGGGAAAATCTGGCCCCAGGTGAGGAAAATTAATAAGGACTGATGTGCTAAGTAGAGTACCATTAAGGCAGTGAAGTCAGGAAGATGAGTCTTCAGAGAAAGGGAAAAAAGATTAAAGAAAGAAAAGCACAATAGAAATGTTTTACCTATTTTTTCCTTTTGCTTTAAGTTGATCTTGGTGACATTCTCAGAGTGCAAATAATTGCTCAATTAATCCTGTGTGAATAAATGAAAAAAGTGCCTGATGATAGAGCAAGTACCTGGGAGACACGTTGGTTGGCCTCACAAGTATTGCCCTACAGCACCATGCAGAATTAAGATCCCAAACTGTGAAGGGATTTAACTTGTCACTAGAGTATTATTTAATGGTATTGCTGTAAACACACAGCTCCATATTAATCATAATTAGGCACTTTTAATCCCATAGTATCTGGTCTTTCAATAGCTAGTTTTCTAGTACCCAAAGAAATCAATATTCCTTTTTAAAATAGCCTTCACTATGTTCATTATCTTGATTTTTTAAATGATTTCAGAGGTTCATATGTATGTCAGATCTTACCAAATGATATCATTGACATATATAAAATTTATACCATGTCAGTAATACTTTAATAAAAAGGTTTTTAAAAGCCAAGGGCACAGCTAATTAAGAAAATAAATAAAATAGCATTGATCATCGGTCTTTATATTTTTAATTTTTATGCAAAGCCTTTGACTATTTAGAGGCATTTAAACATGTGAAGAAAATAGCTAGGACATGTTATATGTTTTACCCCGTATTTCGCAAGGAATGCAAATGTAATGATCACATGTAAAGTTCAAAAACTATGTTTTCTCAATTCATTTTATAAAGGAAATTATACTAAATAGCCCTTTTAAATATACATATCATCATTTGCCTTGGTTTCAAGTTGCTTTTCTTGATTTTTTGAAGATGGCTATACTTAATATTGTCTAAGTGATTGAGGGCATGTGTTAAAAATACATACGTTTCTACTGCCTTTGCCATTAGTAAAGCACATTTAAATGAGTAAGAAGAAAGAATTTTTCAAACGTATCTTATTGCCTATGTGATATTAAAATTTGTGTTTTTCTCTCTTGGTTTTCATGGGAATATTTAGGTAAATTAATGTTTTACATAGGATGTATCTGCAAAAACTGTGTCAGCTATTAAATTCTACCTTGAATTGTGATTTTATTACATACAATGCATGCTTATTTTAGATGTGTGTTATAAAGACCATTGATACTTTGTCCTCCTGGAGAGGATGATTCTTACTAGCATTCTGGTAAACTATAAGTACATGGAGTTTATCACAAAAATCAATATTACATTATTTCAGAAACAAAATTTCCTATATAGTTTAAATTATTTTTTATTTTATGTGTTATCTTTATAAGAAAAAGTAATAAAGTTTCTTAATGTCAAATTCTAATAATCAAAATACATCTATTAGGTGCATTGTATATATTTTTTCAAAGCCAAGAAAACCCTGTAGTGAATGGAAAAAATAGAATATTAAAATAACAAAATAAATATCATATTTTTATTTATTAGAAATTTGTCACTTAAGAGGGTGACAGCCTTTGCATAAGACTACATTAAAACAATTTAGGTTAATTTAAGTAAGGGAAAGAGGTATTCAAGCATCAACTGTTATTTATACTAAAATTATCTGACTGCTTTATGTTGTGACATTTGATCTTTGCAAAACACTCAAAATATAAGTCATTGCTCTGTAACCTCCCAGTCAGCTTTATAGTATGGTTGTCATGAATGCCATTTTGTACCCAAGGTTCATAGATCCTACTGCCTTTTTCAACAGGCCAATTACAGGATTACCATATGGTTCCTGATTCACTTGTAGTGAATTTAGGTGAATTGGGATATAAACCAAGTTCTCTGAAATCATCTAACTATAAAGTTGAAATAAAAGAGACATAATGTGGCAAGAATTATACTGCAGAGATCTTTATTACACTGAATGGTTGACATCCTGGGCTGGTCCTAGTTAAAACATTGGCTTGTAAAAGCCAAAAGTAACTTGCAAGGCCTAACAAGCACATAGTTCTGTGGCCTAAGGCATTTATTCTTGAGAGTAATAAATAATCAGTAGTAGAATGAACATCCTCTTCATCATAGATCCCTGGGACTGAGAGTTAGCTGTGCACTGATTGAATCAATATATCCTCTTCATCATAGATCCCTGGGACTGAGAGTTAGCTGTGCACTATAATGAATCAATAAACACAGATGTTCGTCAAATTTTAGTTCAACTAAAAATCACTTTTGACATATGTTAAAAAAAAAACATCAATACTCAAGCACAGTTCCCAGAGATAATTGACAGCCTTTCAGAAGGAGCGCAAAAATCTGTATTTTTAACAAGTAGTATCTATAGTCGCACTACACTTTAAGAAACTGCTTTATAGGAAGCTTGCAAAGTATAGTGATATATTAGGAACTGTCAAAAGACATACAATGTGATCCTTGCACCGAAGTGGCTTACAGCCTCTTCGTGGGACAAGACATGTACAAAATCTAAGTTAGTATTAGTGACAGGGTCTTACAAGTGCCACATTACAGGATGTGAGTTCTACATGAGATCTTATAATTAAGCACTCACTCAGGTTGAGATTGAAGGAAAATCCGGACATAATAGAGGAAAGGGTAAAGAAAATTTCAGGTGGAATGACCTGTATATACAGAATAGAGAGATGTGTGGGCCTGGCATATTTAAGAGGACAAGTCTTGGATAGATGTTTGGATAAATTGATATAACAGATTGAACAGTATATTATACTAAGAGAGGAGTATGTATGCTATTAACAGAGGAATTTGTACAGGAGTACGTAGTCCTATAGCGGGGGATTTTGAGAAACTCTGAAGATGTAGCTGACTAACCATCTAACCATCTACTTAATCTAGGGTTTGGCAAACTTTTTCTGTAAATATTTTAGGCTATGTGGGTCATATATGGTCTCCAATGCATATTCTTCTTTGTTTATGTTGTATGTATATATGTATGTATACACACACACACACACACACACACATAATTTTTTTTAATGTGTAAAAGAATTCTTCACTCAAATACTGAACCAAAACAGCTCCAAGGGCCAAACGATAGTTTGCTGACCCTGATCTTATTCATCCAACTTCTGGCTTCTTCCGCAGAGGATTTAAAGAAACTTGAAGAAATAAAATATATGTGTTATAATTATTAAATGGATAATAAAAAATTAGCAAGTAAATGATATATCAGAAAAAATCAATACCTAATAAGAGAAAACTAACAAAATATACTATAGTCAGCAAATATGGTTACAATATTTGAGCTTAAGAATTTGGTTTCAGGCTTTTAGAAATCCAGTAAAAGCCTTAGCCAGTTACTTACGTCTTACTGTAGGGCAGTAAGACAGACCAGTCTCCCTTCTTAGCATTCCTTTCTAAAGCAATGTCTCATGTAGGACTTCACTCTCTTCAACAGCTTTTGTTAACCAAATGCAAATAAGGCTGTTTTGAAATAATCTTTAGATGAAAGCTGAGAACATAAACCATAAATGCCCAGGAAGGCAGTTATGAAGGATATTAAGGATTGTGGCCCAAATATAGAGTCTTAAGTTTCTAGGCTGATTCAAGAAGAAAACATAAAATATAAATTGGATAGCTGTCAAATAATTATATGCAAATATTTTCTACTTTGATTTACAGGGAATTTTAAATCAGTTGTTTTTGTCTAATTATAAAAAGTTACCTACTTCTTATACAAAACTTGGAAAACAAAAAGAAAAATCATTGGTAATCTGTTAATATTTTGATGATTTCCCCTTATTTTACATATATCTTGTAACTCTCTAAATGTATTTTAGGGTTATCATTTAACTTATGCAAATATTCCAATAATTTTTTACTTTTTGATCTTTTTGATCTTTTGCCCTTTTAATTGCTGTAATAAATGCAATAAATAGATTTCTTTAAAAATGAAATTGCTATACTAAAGTGTATAGCATTCTGAAGTATGTAAATGTTATTTCCATTTACTATTAAAATATGTTTTTCCATTTTACTCTTTTATCAGAAGTTATGAAAGTACCTATTTATAAAAATGTAACTCCTTGGTCCATTTGTCAGTACTAAGGAGTTACATTGCTCTAAACTTTTAACAACTATAGGAAAAAATAGTACCAATTTCCATTTATATTATCACTAGTATTATATACTTCATTTTTCTCTTTTATTTCCAATTATGCTTATTTTTCTCTCATTTATATTTGAAAAGGCTGGTATTTTTAATCATTTTTTTGAGCTCTTTCCATGCCAAGAATGTTTACCCATTGTCATATTTTTAAATCTATTTAACTAGTGGATTATTTACTTTTTTGATTTATTTTGTTTTGACTTAGAAAAAGTAGTAATTTCAATATGGTCAAATCACTTTCCTCATGATTTCTTCTACTGACTTCTAAAGGATGAAGCCCTTACTCAGCAAGACATCAGATTCATACCACCTACTTTGTCCATCTCTCATTTTGTGGTTTGAATATTTTCAATTGTCTTTTTAATTCATCTGAGATTTTTTTTGTATGGTATTTCATAAAGAATTAAGTGGATGTTTTGTTCCAAAATAATTGAATAATTTTCTATATATGGTAAAATGCATCCCTTCTCATTGATTTATGATACCTTAAATTATTCCTTTTTGGTCTTTTTTAAGTAATGGTGTTTTTTTTTAATTATATCTTAAGTTCTGGGGTACATGTGCAGGACATCCAGGTTTGCTACGTAGGTATACTATGCCTTGGTTGTTTTCTGCATCCATCCCCCTGTCATCTACATTAGGTATTTCTTCTAATGTTATCCCTCCCCAACCCCCCAACCCCCAACAGGCCCCAGTGAGTGATGTTCCTCTCCCTGTGTCCATGTGTTCTCATTGTTCAACACCCACTTATGAGTGAGAACATGCAGTGTTTGGTTTTCCATTCTTGTATCAGTTTGCTGAGAATAATGGTTTTCAGCTTCATCCATGTCCCTGAAAAGGACATGAACTTATCCTTTTGGATGGCTGCATAGTATTCCATAGTGTAGATGTGCCACATTATCCTTATCCAGTCTATCTTTGATGGGCATTTGGGTTGGTTTCAAGTCTTTGCTATTGTAAACAGTGCTGCAATAAACTTATGTGTGCATGTTTCTTTATAACTGAATGTTTTATAATCCTTTGGGTATATACCCAATAATGGGATTGCTGGGTGAAATGGTGTTTCTATTTCTAGATTCTTGAAGAATCACTACGCTGTCTTCCACAATGACTGAACTAATTTACACTCCCACCAACAGGGTAAAAATGTTCCTATTTTTCCACACACCCTCCAGCATCCATTGTCTCCTTACTTTTAATGATCACCATTCTAAGTGGTATGAGATGGTATCTCAATGTGGTTTTGATTTTCAATTCTCTAATGACCAGTGATGATGAGAATTTTTCATGTTTGTTGGCCACATAAATGTCCTCTTTTGAAAAGTATCTGTTCATATCCTTCACCCACTTTTTGATGTGGTAGTTTGTTTTTTTCTTGTAAATTTGTTTAAGTTCTTTGTAGATTCTGGTTATTAGCCCTTTGTCAAATGGGCAGGTTACAAATTTTTTTTCCCATTCTGTTGGTTGTCAGTTCATTCTCATGATAGTTTCTTTTGCTGTGCAGAAGCTCTGAAGTTTAATTAGATCCCATTTGTCTATTTTGGCTTTTGTTGTCATTGCTTTCGGTGTTTTAGTCATGAAGTCCTTGCCTATGCCTATGTCCTAAATGGTATTAACTAGGTTTTCTTCTACGGTTTTTATGGTGTTAGGTTTCGTGTTTAAATCTTTAATCCATCTGGAGTTAATTTTTGTATAAGATGTAAGGAAGGGATCAGTTTCAGCTTTCTGCATATTGCTAGCCAGTTTTCCCAACACCATTTATTAAGCAGGGAATCCTTTCCCCATTGCTTGTTTTTGTCAGGTTTGTCAAAGATCAGATGGTTGTAGATATGTGGCATTACTTAAGGCCTCTGTTTTGTTCCATTGGTCTATGTCTCTGTTTTGGTATCAGTACCATACTGTTTTGATTTCTATAGCTTTGTAGTATAGTTTGAGGTCAGGTAGCTTGATGCCTCCCCCTTTGTTCTTTTTGCTTAGGATTATCTTGGCTATATGGGCTCTCTTTTGGTCCTGCATGAAGTTTAAGGTGTTTTTTTCCAATTCTCTGAAGAAAGTCAATGGTCGCTTGATGGGGATACCATTGAACCTAGAAATTACTTTGGAGAGTATGGACATTTTCACGATATTGATCCTTCCTCACCATGAGCATGGAATGTTTTTCCATCTGTTTGTGTCCTCTCTTATTTCCTTGAACAGTGGTTTGTAGTTGTCCTTGAAGAGGTCCTTCACATCTCTTGTAAGTTGTATTTCTAGATATTTTATTCTCTTTGTAGCAATTGTGAATGAGAGTTCACTCATGATTTGGCTGTTTGTCTGTTATTCCTGTTATAGGAATGCTTGTGATTTTTGTACATTGTGTACCCTGAGACTTTGCTGAAGTTGTTTATCAGCGTAAGGAGATTTGGGACTGAGATGATGGGGTATTCTAAATATATAATCATGTTGTCTGCAAATAGAGACAAATTGACTTCCTCTTTTCCTAATTGAGTACGCTTTATTTCTTTTTCTTGCCTGATTGCCCTGGCCAGAACTTCTAATACGATGTTGAATAGGAGTGGTGAGAGAGGGCATCCTTGTCTAGTGCCAGTTTTCAAAGGGAATGCTTCCAGTTTTTGCCCATTCAGTATGATATTGGCTTTGGGTTTTTCATAAATAGCTCTTATTATTTTGAGATACATTCCATCCATACCTAGTTTTTGAGAGTTTTTAGCATAAAAGGCTGTTGAATTTAGTCGAAGGCCTTCTCTGCATCTATTGAGATAATCATGTGGATTTTGTCGTTGGTTCTGTTTATGTGATGGAGTACGTTTATAGACTTACATATGTTGAACCAACTTTGCATCCCAGGGATGACGCTGACTGTAATGGATAAGCTTTTTGATGTGTTGTATGATATCATATTTGAATTAAATAGATGACTTGCTTTCATCTTTGTTTCACAATATAGTTCATTTGACTTATAATTAGTAGATCATCTTGTCAGAGTCCATCTGACTGATAGTCTTGATTTTTAATCTGCAGATCTTTATTTTCTTGTCTTTTTTTAGGTGTTAGAGTGGATAATTTTGAAAAGGCGTGTCAGAAACAATTACTTAGTTAAAAATCTTTATAAAAAGCCAAAAATTTTATCCTTCGAAAGGAGGCTACTACTGGTTTGCAGCAATAACTCTGTATCATTATGAAGAAATATGCTTATAATTGCTATGAAATGGGAGCATAGAAGTCAACTGAGAGCAGTTTCAAGTCACTGAAATAAATTTGTTTGTTTTAGGGCAGTTCAGAAGAGGGTTGCATTTTGTGTAGCTTGAAATTCTTATCTGATATCTGATGACCATTCTTGCTGAACTTGTCTTTTGCAATGTTATTAATATACAAGTTACATTCAGGCAGCTAATTATAGGGCTTCTATGTTGAGCTCAAGTTTAGTGCAGAGATTTTGTCCACAGATTAAAAAACCTAGGAGTAGTCACTAACATGTGCAAAGAATATGTTATTTTTTGGCTTATGTATAACTTTGACCACATACAATATTGAAGGCAGTTTCTCTAATTATTCTTCATTAATGATTGAACTAAGAACCTAATAGGTAATTTATAAGCAAAGTCATTTCAAGGAAGGTGACTTCTTTACTTTACTTAAATTATAATCTGATTTTTCCCAGGTAAGGTCACAGCAAAATTACAGTTAACAAGGTAATTAGACCCTGTGAAGTTTTAAACAATGGCAAAATAATATTAATTATTGTTTCAATGTAAGTTTTCCAGCAAAACAAGCTATTTGAGGAAAGATTTTTAAAATCTAGACTGAAAATCTCTTGGGCATATTAAATCTAAAGCATTTACAGGAAGGCATGGGAAACCTAGGAAAAATAAGCTTCATGGTTGACTTTTGGTTTCTGTGTTCCTACAATTGCTCTTCTCCTTAGGACATGATTTCAGTGACTAGGTTTAATCTCATTATTGACCTGAGTCCCCTACAAGGAGCTATGCTTGAGTTTTGAATGTTGTAATTTTTTTTTATAAATTAAAATGGCATAAATAACTGGTAGTCTCTTCAGGATTCTATTTTGTTTTTTTCCCTCATGAAACTATTTAAAGCTCATTAGAGTTTTAGGTATCTTTGTCAAATTAGGAACTGGAAAGTTAAGGTGTACATTTGCCTGCAGTTGAAATATAAAAAAACCTGTTTCAATTTACCAAAAAAAGTTTTAAAATATTTGTAACAATTGGAGGCAGGTACTCTCTTTTAATTAGAAGATTTAGGAAAGCTACTCTCCATTTAATTCTTTACTTCCTAACTTCATCAATCTAACTAAGTTGTGAACATTCTGAAGAGCCACCTTATCAAATGAGTGGAAAATAATTAATTTAGAAACTACAGTAAGTCCTTACTTAAGGTGGTTGATAGGTTCTTGGAAACTGGCACTTCAAAGGAAATTACATAGAATAAAACCAGCTTTCTCATGGGCTATTTGATATAAACAAGATGTAAGTTCTTAAGGCATATTTCTGGTCAGAGAAACATGACCAAACTTCTAAATAAAAACACAGCAGCCTGGCGCGGTGGCTCTTGCCTGTAATCTCAGCACTTCTGGAAGCCGAAGTAGGTGGATCACAATGTCGGGAGATTAAGACCACCCTAGCTAACAGGATGAAACCCTGTCTCTACTGAAAACACAAAAAATTAGTTGGGCATGGTGGCACATGCCTGTAGTCCGAGCTACTCAGGAGGCTGAGGCAGGAGAATCACTTGAACCTGGGAAGCGGAGGTTGCAGTGAGCCAAGATCACGCCACTATACTCCAGCTTGGGTGACAGGGTGAGACTCCATCTCAAAACAAGAAAGAAAGAAAGAAAAAAAAACCCAGGACAATTATAATATCAAACATTGAAATAACTGTGATCTATACATACATTTAAGAAAGAAAGATAAATAAAAATAAGTAAGGTAATGATTTACTCAATTTCGGTAAGTTAGTGAGTGACAGCGATTGTGGTGGTGAGTCTACCGAAGGGATAAAGGTTTACAAAGCAAAGATTTTAAGGAACACCTCTTCCCACCATGAAGTTCAAAATCAAACAATAAAATATATGACAGACATATAAATGAAATAGTCTATTATTTCTTGTTGCATTTTTATGACTATTATGTACTTTAAGAGTTATTATTTTTACAGTCATTTGTATTCATTTATTTATTTTCCAACCAACTTATTCTAGTTCAGGGTTTTGGGTGGCTGGGAGCAAGGTAGGAATTGGACCCTAATAGGACCCTATTCCATCACAGGGCATGCACACCCACCCACACACTCACTCAGATTGGGACAATTTGGACATGTCAATTCACATAATGTGCACATCTTTGGAATGTGGAAGGAAATGGTAATATTCATAGAAAACCAATGAGAGGAGTATATGTACTCCAAACAAACAGTGGCCCTGGCCAGGCATTAATTTTTTCTCATCAACATTATAATAAAACAATATTTAACAAAACAATTTTATTTGAAGACCTATTGTATACTAAACTATATTCTAAACTATAGTTCATAGAATGTTAATTAAAATATAGTCTGTAACATTATTGGCTAGAGGAGAGAGAAAAAGCACTCTAATCCCTGGACCTACTCCATAAGCCACCTGTGTTGTTTTGTATATTTAGAACATAACTACCACACACACATCCATCTATTCACCACTCTCCTCCCCCATACACATACACACACAGCCAAAAGGGTTAAGTGTATGACCCAAGCTAGACCAGTCAATCATGACATCCCACACGAACTCCATCAATTGGCCCAGTAATGAACATGTCACTCAAAGTATATCAACTGGAATCCTTTTCCAGGGTTTTTATAAGGGAAACTTGTTAGAAAGGGATGTCTTTCCTCTTGAGTCTAGGCTTTATGAATGAAATCCCAGAAGTACCTGTAGTGTCGGTTTTTGAACATAACCAGACTGGTAGAATAAAGTCAACAAGAAGGTGAGTGGCATAGAAAGATTACAGATACTATTTGAATTCTTGGACCTTGTACTCATCAAGTAATTTCTCATTGCTCACCCTCTCCCACCCTCCTGAGTCCCCAGTGTCTATTATTCCACACTCTGTTTCCAGGTATACGTGTTATTTAGTGTCCACTTGTGAGAATGTGATATTTGACATTCTGCTTCTGAGTTGTTTTACTTATGAAAATGGCTTCCAGTTTCATCCATGTTGCTACATAAAATTATTTCATTCTTTTTATGGCTGGATAGTATTCCATAGACTAGTATACACATTGCTTTATCCATTCATCCACTGCTGGACACTTAGGTTGATTCCATATCTGTGCTATTGTAAATAGGGCTTTAATAATCATATAAGTGCAGGTATCTTTTTAATATAATTATTTATTTTCTTCTTGGTATCTCCATTTTTAATTTTTTTAGGAACCTCTATACTGTTTTGCATAATAGCTGTGCCAATTTAAATCTCCACTAACAATGTATATACATTACTTTTTCTCTATATCCTTGCTAACATCTGTTATGTTTTGACTTTTTAATGATAGCCATTCTAACATGTATAAGATGACATTTTAGTGTGATTTTAATTTGCATTTCTGTGATGATTAGTGGAGCTGAGCAGTTTATGTTTCTTGGCGATTTGTATATCTTCTTTTGAAAAATATCTATGCATGTACTTTGCCTACTTCTTAGTTGGCTCATTTGATGCTTTTTTGTGGGTTTTTTTTCCTTTGGTTAGTTGTTAGAGTTTCTCATAAATTCTGGATAACAGTACCCTGTCAGATGCATAGTTTGCAAAATATTTTGTTCCATTCTTCAAGTTGTCTCGTCACTCAGTTGATTATTTCTTTTGCTGTGCAGAAGCTTTTTAGTTTAATTAAGTCCCATTTGACTGTTTTGGTGCTTGTGCTTTTAAAGTCTTAGTCATGAATTATTTGCCTAGATCAATGTCTAGAAGAGCTTCACTAGTTTTTTTCTAGTATTGTAATAGTTTCAGGTCTTACATTAAAGTCTTCAGGCCAGGTGCAGTGGCTCACACATGTAATCCTACCACTTTGTGAGGCCAAGGTGGGTGGTCACCTGAGGTCCGGAGTTCAAGACCAGCCTGGTCAACATGGTGCAACCCCGTCTCTAGTAAAAATACAAAAATTAGCCAAGCATGGTGATGGGCACCTGCAATCCCAGCTACTTAGGAGGCTGAGGCAGGGCATCACTTGAATCCAGGAGGCAAAGGTTGCAGTGAGCATAGACCATGCCATTGCACTCCAGCCTAGGCAACAAGAGTGAAATGCCATCATAAATAAAGAGAGTCTTCGATCTGATTTGAGTTGATTTTCGTGTTTGGTGACAGATAGGGTCCAATTTCATTCTTCTGCATATCGCAACCCAATTTTCCTAGTACCATTTATTCAAAGTGGTGAATAGCAGGAATAGCTATAGTTGTATCAGGTCATTATATACTAATACAAGTATCAATTCAACAAGAGGATCTAACAGTTTTAAATATGTATGCACTCTACACTGGAACACAGAGGATCATGAAACACATATTACTAGATCTAAAGAAAAAGATAGCTAGATATATAATAATAATGATGGTCTTCAACACCCCACTTACAGCAATAAACAGACCATCCAAACAGAAAACCAGCAAAGAAACACTGAGCTTAAATTTGACTTTAGACCAAATGGACCTCTCTACCCAACAACTACAGAATATAATTCCTCTAATCAGTGCATGGAACATTCTCGAAGACAGGCAATATGATAAGCCACAAAACAAATCTTAATGAATTTATAAAAATTGAAATCATATCAAGTTTCTTCTCAGACCATAGAAGAATAAAAATAGAAAACAATTCCAAGAGAAATGCTCAGAAACTATACAAATACATGGAAATTAAATAACACATGCCTGAATGATACCTGGGTCAGCAACAAAATTAAGCCAGAAATTTTTTAAAAATTGACCAGAATGAAGATGGAAACACAATATACCAGAATCTCTGGGATACAACAAAAGCAGTGCTAAAAGGGATTTTTATAGCATTAAATGTTTTTGGTTTCCCTTTGCAAGGAATATCTTTTACCTTAAGTCTCTAAGTGTCTTTACCAGTAAGGCAAGTTTCTTGTTAACATAGAATTGGTTCATTTTTTTTTTTTAATGCATTCAACCAATCTGTATCTTTTAAGTGGAAACTTTAATCTATTTACATTCAAGGTTAACATTGAAATGTGAGATTTTGTTACTGTCATAGTGTTGTTATCTAGTTGTTTTGTGGATTCTTTGATTCTTTTTTTTTTCTCTCTGTGTTCATCTTTCTGGTTTGATGGAGTTCTGTTGTGAAATAAGTTTTCCAAACTTTTTGCTTTTTCATCTCTCTCAGGAATATCAATTATTTGTAAGTTCAGTTACTTAATGTACTCTCATATTTCTCAAAGGCTTTGTTCATTCTTTTCTATTATTTCTTTTTTATTTTTGTCTGACCTGATTAATTTGAAAGACTTGTCTTCAAGTTCTGAGATTCTCTCTTCTGCTTGGTCTAGTCTACCATTGCAGCTTTTAAACTGTATTTTGTGATTCTTTCAGTGAATTGTTTTATTCCAAAATTTCTGTTTTTTTTTTTTTTTTTAAGATATCTGTTTCCTTGATGAATTTTCATTCATTTCCTGAACTGACTTTCTGATTATTTTGGTTTTTATATTTTCCTTGGATCTCATTGAGCTTCTTTAAAATCAGTAATTTGAATTTTTTATCTGGCATTTTGAAAATATTATTTTGTTTAGAATCAATTTCAAACAATTACTATATTTTTTTCAAGGTTGTCATATCACCCTCCTTTTTCATAGTTCTAATATTATTATGCTGATTTGTTCATACCTGGAGAAATAGTCACTTGTTATTTATGAGCTTATTTTCATTGCAGAAGGATTTTTTTTTTTTGAGGATATGACTATAATGTATGTTGAGTTGTCATTTGGGTTTGCTTCTGGGTGTGCACTGGCATAGACTATATGATTTCCCTGATTATAAATAATCTTAGTGTGGTAGTTTTCTCAAATGCTAGTTATAGTAGCAATGTACTTGGTGGGTCAGTAGTTTCCAGGCCCCCTGAGTAGCCAGTGAGGCATGGGCAATTGTGGTAGCAAAGTCTGTCTTCTTTCCAAGCACTATGCACTTGTGTCAGCAGATATTATAATAGGCTGTGTGGGTTGACCTCCTTCCTAGTGGGTGGCTCTTGCAAATGAGAGCCAGCTGCGGTGGATGGGAGTATAGTTTATGGTTGACTTTTGTTAACCAGGATAATTAGTTAGGTGTCCACAGTGATGGGTTGGGTCAGGGAACACTCAGCAGTCCTGGTCCTGTGCAGGTGGGACAAAGTTATACCGGACTGGGCTAGGAAAGCCTACACACAAGCCCTCCAATGGTGGGCACAAGTGCTGGCCACAATGGGGGTCAGAGGACAGTCCTCAACCTTTGGAGAAATGCCCCAGCAAGGAGTGTAGCAACCATTGCTGTGTCAAAGACCCACATGAAGAAAGAGGTGCAGCCTGGTCTCCACAGCCTAGTAAGTAACAGTGGGACCTGATGCACTGTCATAACGCTGACCTGGCAGGGCTTCCTCCCACCACCCAAAGCTGATGTGAGTTAGAATATTTAGCCAGGCAACATACAGTTTGCCTCCAGACCACAAAACTGCCCAGGATGCAAAATTTGCCACCCAGATCAAAACCACACCTCTCAGGCTAAACCTCTCTCAGTCTAGTCCCACTAAGGGGAATCCCACAACCTGAGGGCCCATATTGGAGCCCATACCACACTCACCTCCCAGTTCTGGCTTTGGGGATTCCTCCCCCATTCAAGACCAGATCACAAAACCCAGCCCAAGACACTCTGAAGCAGTGACTGCCATCTCTGCTAGGTTCCTAATAGAGCCTTCTATGAGCTAGGATTGGTTGTGGCACCCAGGTCTGAGATCCTTTACCTGCTCGGTCTCCCTGCTACTCCCCAAGTCAGATCCAGGGTGTGGTAGGTTCAGGAAGCTCCCATGTGGCCTGGATTGTCTGGCTACCTGGTGGGAATGTGTGTTGCAGACCTACTGTCACACCCTAGGAATTTACTCACAATTTTCTGCAGGATCTCACCCCATAGGATTCTGTACATTTGCTTTTTTCTGTTATCCAATATTTTATTTTGCTTTTATGTTGAACTCCTGTGTTCCTTCTTGGATTAAAGTTCACAGAATCAATCTCTACACATTATTTTGCTATTTCCAATTGGGTGAGATGTGCTAACAAAGCCTCTATTCCGCCATCTGGGGAAAAACACTCGAGAGAGAGAAACACCTCTTTCTTTTTTGTACAATTGTGAAGAGAGAGAGAATGAGCTCTTTGGTGTCTCCTCTTATAGGGACACCAATCCTGTTGAATCAGAAACCCACCTTATGATCTCATTTAACCTTTATCACTTCCTCATAGGGCCCATCTCCAAATATATTTGGTGTTAGAGCTTCAACATATGAATATGTTAGGGGGACACAAACATTCAGTGCATAACAAAAATTATAGAGTAAGGACTCTGTAAGGATAAATTCAAGCCTTTATAGGACTGCATCGTTAGGTCAAATAGGGCCTCCCACAATGATTTTCATGAAATAAAAATGGATTTAAAGGAAATGTGAATTTCATAAGCTTCTGCCACCTCTTACATGTTACATTTTACCTAACTCAGGCTAGAAGGGTCACAGAATATATAATTATATAAATTAATACATATAATAAATATAGGTCAAAGATTTATTAAATTATAACCATATATCTAAACTGAGAGCAGGTATCTTGTCTGGAAAAATATAAAAGCACTGAGCTAAAGCACATCTATTTTCTCAGAGAACTGAATTCAGATAAGAAGAAATAAATGCTTGTACGATTCTGGCAGCTCATGGCTGATTATGTTGGACTGATGGAGTACTGAGTGAATGAGTCTCCTTTTTCTGAGCCTATTTTTAACTGATGGGGAGAAATACAAGTTTTATGACTAGACATCATAAAATTATGATAATGATTGAATCTATTTCCTGAAACCATATGTCTTACAGATATGTAATTTTGAAATACAAAAAAATTTTAACATGTCAGTATCTTTTAATTCAGGGTCACATCCAGACATATTTCAGGAGAATTTTATTCAATGCTAGGAAGACTAGTATATCCATGCCTGGAATAAAATTATGGTCAGCTTAATGCAGTGATTCTTAACTTTTTGCACATTACAATCACCAGGGAAGCTGTTAAAAAATACCCAATGTCTGTTTCCCACCCCAAATTAATAAAATCAGAGTCTAGAAATAGGATCAAGCATTAACCAAATTAACCAAAAAATTTTGGGGGGGTTAATTTTATTTTACAGAAAATCACTATCCTAATGTTGAGAAGCAATATAGTCATCATCTAAGGCAGCAAGCACCTAGTTATATTCCTTGGTCTGAAATTAGAAGGTACAGCCTGTGTGGACCAACACATTCTTGTCATCCCATTTCACATGAGGTGCAAAGCTCACTGAAGTGTCAAGACAAATCATTAGTCAAAAGGAATCAAACATGATTGAGTGGCAACTGACAATCTCAGCCCACATTTGGAATGGTCTTAGAGAAGTATTGTTTCCTGGAACTAAATGGAGATTGGACACATTCAGTGTGGCTTTCTGTTTGTGAACTCCATTGAGAGGATAATTCTTGCTAATTGGTTCGCTTTGGAAAAGTAATTGGGAGATTTAGTCATAAGCAGCAAACACAGGAAATTCACTGCAACTTAGAACCTGAACTTTAATCAAATGTCTCTTAAGGGACTCGAGTCTTTAAAAAAGAATATCCTGTTTTTTTTCTTGAACAGTGGGCAATGAAAAAGAGGATCACATCCTGGGATGCCTTTTGGCACACTGCCAAATAGGGGGTAAAATTTGTGGTGACCATTTGAAATATTTTTTGCATATTTTCTATTTGCATATTATCTCTATAATCATTTAGGAATAACTTTGCCATAATCATCTTCTGTTAAATCCTTACAGTAAGAGAAGGACATGGGGATGCTGTAGCATTCATTTTTTTACAGTAAGTAAAGGGAACCATTCAATTTTTCTAAGCAAGTAAGTTACATGCATAGAGTAATTAAGGAAGGTGACTCTAGAAAGATACAGTTGAAGAAGAAGGAGAAACAATAGGCAAAGGGTTCAGCTATGAAATCATCATAGTAAGTATTTCAAAGCAGATGGGATTTCAATATAAACTCTCTCTCTCTCGCTCTCTCTCTCTCTCTCATACATACACACACACACACACATACACGAGGTGCAGGATTTTTAAAATATAAATGTTAACAGGATGATAAAAAGTTTAAGTTGTAGCAACAAGAGGCAATGCAGATTACACTCTAGTTAAAATTCTAAAATGAAAAATTATCAAAAGAGGATACACTAACGGCTTATATTATTCTCAAATTCCTTTACATAGAAAATAAAAGCATGCCAAAGGTTAGAGAAGTTTAGGAGAAGATTCCTCTGTCAAAACTCTTAATGTGTTATGAGTCTTTCTATTACAGCACATTATTCCAACCTGCCAAGGAGAGCTGGAGAAGATTTCATTCTCACCTTGACCACAGACAGAGGGTAACATAATACTTTGGGTTCTTTTTAGATGGAGTCTTGTGCTGTCACCAGGCTGGAGTGCACTGGCACAATTTCGGCTCACTGTAACCTCTGTCTCCTGCATCCAGGTGATTCTCCTGCCTCAGCCTCCTGAGTAGCTGGGATTACAGGCACATGCCACCACGCTCAGATTATTTTTGTATTTTTAGTAGAGATAGGGTTTCACCATGTTGGCCAGCTAGTCTCGAACTCCTGACCTCAGGCGATCCACCCACCTCAGCCTCCCAATGTGCTGGATCATAAGCATAAGCCACCACACCTGGCCCATAATGTGTATTTTCTACAGGTTGGAGGACTCAGAAGCATAGTGACTGATTTTTTCATAACTGGAAAATTTATGCATCATTGGCTAAGTGCTTTAATCACTGATTAAAGGAAAGATTGAGACTACATTATATAATTTGAACTTGTAGTGTTTATGTGGTAAATTATATACGTGTCCCATGGACCAGATATAAGCCATTTACAAGAAAGAATATCTCTTGTTTGGGTCTTTTAAGGTCCCATTCTTAAGCACACAGACACACCTCAGTAGAGAGAATCTGAAGGACCTGATAGAATTCCAGGGATTCCGGAAGAAGCCAGCAAACTGGTAGAATAGATATGAACTCTGTGTAATGAGAACATCCATAAAAATGTATGCATTGAGGGGACTTGGGGGAATATAGTGGTCTCCAAAGAACACATGAAAGTTGTAAATCTAGGACCAGGAAAAATAAAGGGGTTTTCCTCTTCTGCCTTTCTGTGCTCCAGTCCTGAGGGAGCCAGCAATCTGGTTAGGAAGCTGAGGGAGAAGAACTCATAGTCATGGCCTGATAATGAAAAAAAATTATCAACTATATTTCCCTAGCTGTAGATTTTCCACCTGCAAAAGGCCAAAATTAGAGGAGGGTAGAAGCCTCAATATCTAACCAGGGTCAGAGTTTGAATTTTCACTAAGGTTGGAGGGTTTTAAAATTACTGAATTAAGAATGTGATCATGAGTCACACTATTGCTTAAAAATACACAGAAAAGGCATAGGACCGGTCTATATATTTTTTTAAAGTAAGGAAAAATTAACCCAGCAGAAAATAATTGAAAGTATTATGATATGCAAAAAATATGATTATATTTATTGGACTTTATGAATGTTGCTTATGCAGACTAACATTAACAAAGCTAAAAGTCAAGAATTATAAACTACTAAGAAATACATAGATGAATAATTATATTTTATGTCTTTGTAGCGTATTATAATCTTAGATGTATTCTCTTATTTGATCCTAAATATTCTGAGAATAAAATATAAATAATTTTCTCCATTTTATAGAAGAATAACCTGAAGATTAGGGGTAATGAGTGACCTATTATAGGTTTTAGGTTAGGACCAGAATTCAGACAACTGTCTCTAAATACCCAGGGTCACAGCTCCTTAGGTAAGAAGTTACCTTTGCAATTTCCCTAAAAGCTGTTTTCATTAATTCATTCGGTAAAAACTGTTGACCTTCTACCATGTATCCGGAATTGATGGGATTCATTAGGGAAGAAATCAGAGAATTCCGCTGCTCACATAGAACTTTCATTCTGATACAGAAAGGCAGAAAATAAACAGAACAAATAAAAGGATATGTCAGGTGACAAGCTTTGTGAAAATATAAATATGGCATGTTAAGAAAGACATGTTTATATTTTGACAGAGGCTGTTAGGAGCCAGAGCTGCTGTATCTTATGAAGGCCATAGGAGAGCGGGGCCAAGCTGCAGGGCCAGAGGTGGGTGCAATTACACACAGCAAAGAGGCTACTGTGGCTGGAGCAGTGAGCAAAGACATGTGCTAGGTAGGAGATGCTCTAGCATCATGCTCCTTGTTCTAGCGCAAGGGAGTGCACAGTCTGAAGAGGAGGAGGTCATATAGGGCCTTCTAAGACCTGGCAAAGACAGAACTATGAACTCTTCACTGTGAGTGTTATGTGAAGCCATTCAAGTGCTTTCAGCAGGGGTGATTTTGCCTGACTTAGCTGTTTTTGATTTTGTTTTTTAAGATGATTCGAGCTGATATGTAAGAATACTGCCAGCGAGCCATGGCAGGAGTGAGAAGACCGGTGTAGAGACTATTATAATAATGGTCCAGCAAGAGCTAGGGTGGCAGTGGAGGTGCAGAGGAGTGCTTTCTGCTTTTTTAACTTTTTATTCTGCAGGTGGTCCTTCACCGGCCTCATATTGCATTTCCTTAGGTCACATTTGTGCAATTTGTAACAAAAGATGCCTGAATGACAAAATTGTTTGCTATGTGCAGGGATTCTTCACTCCCATGGCTGAAAATGAAATCTTGCAGGTCATTACCATTTAAGATAACCCTTTGTAGTTCACTCTGCCTTTGCACCATCATCTTGTCAGCATATTTCTCTATCACTGAGTGCTATTTATTTTCTTTTTAGCACTCATTATAAATTGTAATTGTATATTTATGTATTTATGCAGTCTTTGTTCATTTTTCTCACTAGGCTCTATGCCTACAGAAGGCAGGATCTCTCTCTGTTTTCTTTCTATTTATGGAATGCCTAGTCTACAATTTAACACAAAGTAGTTAATCAAAATTATATATGAATGAATAGAAATAGTTTGACTTTTATTTTACTTCTAAGATATCCCAGATATCTTTCTCTTATCTCTGTCTATGTTATAAAGCTAAGGAAAATATCTGAATGATTTCATTTTTAAGAAGAAAAATTATTTAATGGAGGAAGAAAGAGAACACCCTCCCTCATTTTTCAACTATATTGATTATATTTTTGTGGTAGTGAGAATAATATTCCCCCCAAACATATCCATGCTCCAATCCTCCAAACCTATGCATATGTTACATTCCTTAGGAATGTAATGGGAGAAAAAGGAATTATATGGGAAAGAGGAATTAAAGGCTACTAATTATCTGGCATTAAAAAGGGGGATTGAGGATTATCTGGGTAAGTCCAGTGTAACCACATGGGCCCTAAAAGGGAAAAGGGGAAGACAGTTGGGAGATCAGAAGGATGTGCCCTAAGAAAGAGAGGCCTGGGGTTGCTGACTTTGAAGATGGAGTAAGTGGGCCATGAGTGAAGGAATGTGAATGCCTTTACAAGGTGGCGATGCCTTTCAGTGTAAAGCCAGCAAAATAACAGAAACCTCAGATAGCTACAAGAGACCAACAATTGCAATTACCAAAAAATAAATTTTCCTTTGCATTCCCAAAGAATATAGCTTACACCTTGATTTTAGCCTGGTGAGATACATTTCAGACTCACTTAGTATTCACTTAGCTATTTCACTTTTATAATGCAGAATCTGTAGATATTATAATGCAAATTAAAATCTTTATGATTAGCATCATTGAAAAAATAACTTTCTCTTATTTTGTGTTTGTTTTTAGACCTCATATATTTTTGTAACAATCTTGAAACATAATAGCTGATGTTATTGGAATATATTTGCACTTAAAACTGTTTCCTCATATTTTTATCATAATATTAATACTATTACAAACCTGCAGTGGCATTGACAGTAAACAATAAAATCAAGATTTAAATTTAAGAAATGTTTTAGATACCGTTAAATCTTAATTATGCCATGTGTTTACTAACAAAGCACTTTGCAACACCTCTGGTTACACCAAAGGCACTTTGGGGTTTTATTGTTGTGTTACTGTTATTACTTTACATTTTCTGTCCTATGATTATATCTCAAAGCTACAAGATTGGATTTCAGGAAATGAGAAAAGTTGAAAGGCAATTTTATTGAAACTTCTCAAAAGAATTACTAGCAGAATTAAGAAAAAAAGAAGTAAACAATCATGACCAAAATTAGGAATGTGGATAATTCATTAATTTCATTTTATATCACTTTTCATTTCTACAATGTTTTAGATACAATATGAAAAATGATCATAGACACCTAACATTTGCCCAAGTGACAGAGACTATATCTTCTTGTCTCTTTCTTCCATGTGCCAGTAGGAACTAAGAAACTTTGAAGCATACTCAAAGAATTATATTTCTTTGGCAGGAAGTCTGGCTGTGCATAAAGGCTGGCTCCTGCTGCATGGTTAGAATCTTGAGATATAATTTAGCTTTTCAGAAAAAGACATCCTGTACGTGTCACAAAGTCCAGTCTCTGAATTTTTGTTTGTTTGTTTCTTATTTGCTGAAAATACCTATTCTACTTCCTGAAGGAAGTTCATATATTTAAAAATATAACAGCTTTATTGAGTTATAAATCAAATACCATACATTTATGCTTTTAACATGTAAAATTTAGTGCTTTTAATATATCCACAAAGTTATCCACCACTCAGCCTATTTTAAGAATATTTTCATTACTCTAAGAAGAAACTCTACATCCGATAATAGTAACTTCCCACTTCCCCCATTTCTCAGCCTCTGACAACCATTAATCTACTTTATCTTTCCATGGATTTGCCTATTCTGGACGTTTCACATAGAGGGGAACATGCAATATGTGATCTTTCATGACTTGCTTCTTTCACTTACCATTACATTTTTAAGATTTATCTCCATTGAACATGAACTGATACTTCCATTCCTTTTCATTGATAAATAATATTCCATTATCTGGGTGTACCTTATTTTATTTATTTATTGATTAATTTACAAACATTTCAGTTGTGTCTACTTTTCCTCTATTATTAATAATGTTTTTATGAACTTTTGTGAATAAGATTTTGTATGAACATAATTTTTTTCATTTCTGTTGGATATATGCCTAGGAATAGAAATGATCCTTCCTTTGCTAACTCTATTTTTAACACTTTCAGGAACTACCAGGTTAGTTTCCAAAGTAACCTTACTGTTTAGTGTTTCCATGGCAATATATGAGGGTTCAATTTCTCCACATCTTCACCACTACTATTTCATGTTATTTGTTGTCATTCTTATTATTATTGCTGCTGCTGCTATTATTGCAATTCTAGTGGATGTGAGGTGATATCTCATTATAGTTTTGATTCACATATATATAATATTTTGATTCATATATAATAACTAATAATAAGCATCTTTTCCTGTGCTTATTAGCCATTTGTATATCTTCTTTGGAGAAATATCTATTCAAATTTTTGATCATTTTAAATTGGGTTGTCTCTATTTTTAGGTTGTAAATCTTATACAAATCCTTTATCGGATCTACGATTTTGAAATATTTTCCAACATTCTGTGGGTTTTCTTTTTACTTCTTTCATGTTATTATTTATAGAATAAGAGTTTTCTATTTTGATGAAGTCTATACTTTTTTTGTACTTAGGACTTTTGATGTATCTTAAGAAACCATTACCTAACCCAAGGTCACAAAAATTTTCTCTTACGTTTTCATCTAAGATTTTTAGAGTCTTGGCTCTGACTTTTTAGGTCTATGATCTGCTTTGAGTTAATTTTTGTGTATGATATGATATAGTGGCCCACATATTTTCTTTTGCATGAGACATCCAGTTATTCCAGTTCCACTTATTGAAAAATCTATTATTTCCCTATTGAATGGTCTTGGCTCTTTGTTGAAATATAATTGACTATAAATATGAGTTCTTATTTCTGAACTTTTAATTCTATTCCAACAGTACGTATGTCTGTCCTAATACCAGTCCCCACTATCTTGGTATCTATAACTTGTGGCAACTTTGAAATCATAATGTGTGAGTCCTCCAGTTGGGTTCTTTTTCAGGATCATGTTGACTATTCTGAGCCTCTTGCATTTTCATGTGAATTTTAGGATCATCTGTATGGTAAGCAGCTAGGATTTTGATAGAGGTTGTGTTGAATCTGTAGATGAATTTGGGAAGTACTGTCATTTAAACAGTATTGTCCAATCCATAAGCATGTCTTTCCATTTACTTAGATTTTCTTTAATTTCTTTTGAAAACATTTTATAGTCTTCAGTGTACAAGTCTTACTCTTGTTAGATATAGTTTTATTTTGTTCTTTTTGATGCTATTGTGACTTTTTTATTAAATTTGTTTTTGATTATTCATTTCCAGTATGTAGAAATATAATTGATTTTTGAATATTGATCTTGTGTCCTATAACCTGTATGAAGCAGATACAGTTTTTTATATGTACTGTATTGCCAATTTTAAATCAAATATGGAGTGACTAATAACACTTTTACCCCTAAGTTTTATTTTTTTAATCAAAGCATATCATTTCTTTAAGCAGAGGAAGTATTTACCTAATGCCTTCTCTTCCATAGCCATCAGTAAATATTTTAATAAGATACTGTACAAAGCAAAATGGATTTAAAAAGATATTTGATATTATCCCTAGTCTCTATGAGCTTGTTATCAAGTGGAAAACGTGATACAGATGCATAAATGTTTACATGTAGTGTTACAGGTCCCATATAGTTGATGCATAATACAAACTAGTAAGTTATCTACTTTGTTTGAAAGTAGGTTTACCTACCCTTTTATGCTTGTAAATAAATTTATTATATTTTGTTTTGCTTAACTCAGAATTTTAAGTAAGTGATATTTGAAAATAGAATAACATGTCCAGTAATTTTACTAGCAAAATAGTGATAATGGTAACAAAATGAAACATAAGTAGAGACATGACCCTGGCAAAGTTAGCATACTTGTAAATAAAGGTTTAACAGTTGATATATTCTATCTTTCCACTATAAATATTTTAAGCAGCTTTTTAACTAATGAAACATAGTTCAATTTAATTTTATATCAAAAATTACAAGACATTTAGACTTTAAGACTTTGTCTTATTGTCTTCAATAATATCTCTGTGATCAGTTAAAATTTTAAGCACTTTTTAGCTATTTGCTATGAAAACTTTTTAAAAACTATAATTGATTTTAATATACAGTGATTATCTTAAAATATCTATTATGTAATTATTCTTTACTATTGCTTTCTAAATTTAACTACACATTGAACATATTATTTAAGTATAAATATGATATGCATATTTTCATTGCATGTATTTAAGCAATGTTATCTAAAACCACCACTTCTATCCCCACTTCACCCCATTCACACATTTGTCATTCCTAAAGTATCTGCCCATCTTTGCATCTGTTAGTCTCTGACATAGTATCTGAAATAGTAAGTATTTATAGAGTGTTTTCAAAGAAATGAATGAATGAACAGTGGGAATATGTATTGAATTTTCAAGGAAATATAGATCACTATGAAAGTGAATATTGAGATATGTTTCTAAAGAGACTATTAGACATAAAAAGATTTGTAGGATTTCCATGATTAGAGAAGGAAAGACAAGGCATCTGAGGTATTAACAAGGGTATGGAGGTGAAAATGTGATTGTATCTGAAGAAAATGAGCAGATAAATTTGTTTGGATTAGACACAGCCATGTGCACTATATGGTCCTACCAAACTTTACACACCACCTTTTTTTTTTTAGTGAAGTTTTATTGGAACATGGCCACCTACATCTGTTTACGTATTGTCTATGGCTGCTTTTGTGCTAAAATGGCGGAGCTGAGTCGCTGAGAAAGACTGTAGCCCATATGATCCACAAAACCTAAAATATTTACTATCTGGCCCTTTACAGGAAGAATTGCTAACCCCTGGATTAGAACATTATGAAGAGAAGGAATGGGAAATAATTTTAGGGAGTTATCATGATGCTAGAACACAGAGCATTTAAACATAGAGATAAAGAGTTTGGACTCTATTTGCACTTAAGGCTGGTCAGAGGAGCAATGTGTATCAAGTTGGTAGCTCACCTGACAGCAACATATGAGATCGATTACAACAAAGAGAAAACCTGGAGGAAGACCAGTTAGCCAACTGCTAAGTGTAGGAGATGGGAAGGTACTATGGTGGCAGAAGCCAGGGAAGAGAAAAGGAGAAATGGTGGTGGTAAGAACATTCAGAATGGACAGACACATAGAAAAATAAATCATCAATGTGACTCACTGAGAATGAGAGCTAATGGATGGGGACAGGAAACGTGAATCATGATTTCAAGTTTTGACAGTAGGTTATGGAAGGATAGTAGTGCTCATGATAAAAACTGAGAGAACTACAGGATAAGTTGGCTTTGAAGAATTAATTTTGACTTTTTTTTTTTTTTTAAGAAAAGCCATGTTATTCAGTGAGTCAAGACTCCTGCTTAGAAATGTCTGGTAGATAATCAGAAATATGAGCCTGGAGCTTGAAAGCAAAGACTGCAGTAGTGGTATTGATTTGAGAGATGGTGGTTAAAACTGAGAGAGTTGGTGATATCTCAGAAGAAGAAATGGTTATGGTGTAACACAGGGTGGAGGAATGGCTCTTAGTGCTAGGGAATGCTAATGCCTAATGGGCATGAGGAAGAAATGGTGACACAGGATGAGAATCAAGAGTTTATGGACAAAACAAAGCATCACATTATCCAGAAAATAGTTTCAGGATGAAGGATGCAATTTATTCAGTTAAACCTTATTTGAGTATATGATGAATATACAAAAAAGATTTTGAGCAGCTCATAGTCCACTGAAGAAAACAGAATTTTAACTAGAAGAAGAAAGAGTTTTACAGATATAGGGAAAATCTTATTATAAGGTCATAGGAGGAACAACGTTGCATAAGAAAGTTAAACATTATTTCATAATGACTTTTTGATGTCTTCGAAGGTGGTTTTGGTGAACAGAAAATACTAGGAGTTTCTTTGGCTTTAAAAATCAATGTACAATTTATTAAAGGTGCAAATCAAAACATCTACTCCCTTATTAAACCTCTAACTGTATAAACCTTTAGTCTCAGTGTCTCCCTCCCTCTTTCCTCTCCTCTCTCTCCCTATCCACTTATTGTTTTCACACTTTTAAATCTTTGAATAATATTGGTATCATTTAAATGATTAAACATCTTCAAATATGAAAACTGCATTTATAAATTAATTATATTTGATTACTTTCTAAAAGTGCTCTACTTTAGTTACATAAATAACAAAACATCCCAAATATTTGAATACTTCTAATAAATGTATAAGTATAAGGCATCTTAAGTTTGTTTACAAGTTCCAATACTATATATACAATTAATAAAATTTTTACTTTAAAATTACATGTCCAAATGGTTCATTTGTATATTATTTCACTTTAGGTACATTATGAGTACACAAAATACTGAACTTTACTGGAACATAAAATGGCAGTATATGTAACATCAATATATTAATGTCTTTGGTTTTATTCTCTTAAACATTTCTGTTACTCTTTAGGTTTGAAAGAAACTTATCCATCTAAACAAAAAGTAGTTAATCCTAAGCAATTTGAGGGATACTCAGCCAAGATATTGACAGGTTATTGTTCAGCATTATTTTGGAACATACTGAGGTCTAGAAGTAATTTTTAACATAACTCTATAAATTGGAAGAACTCATATAATACAGATCTCTGATCTAATTATATGAGTGTATAAATTACTTCTTTGTTTATATGTTTGCTTGAATTTTAGATATTTTGACTCCTAAGATATAAAAATGATTTAGCTCCATTTAACTTGAAAGATCTTTGAACTTCACAGAGTCCTTTACTTTCTCTTATGTATCTTCGAAATGCACAGCTATTATGTATTAAAAATGGCAGTCAAGTTAATTCTGAATATTTCTCCTTGGACAAATACAATTAGAAAAGGTGGAGTCACATTATATTTCGGGCTCTGTGATACTTTCTATCAGGATCTTAGTAGGAGTAAAACAATCATAGTATATATGAGTGGAAAAATTAATTTCCATTTTGAAGGGCATTGTATATGAAACTGCAGAGTTTGGATGTTATCCCATGTGACGGGTTTTTGTGAGTGTAAAAAAAGATGTATATGGCAGCAATGTGAGGGATGGCTTAGAGAAGCACTAATGTTTGGCAGGAAGTTACGAAGCTGTTGCCAAAGTTCAATCAAAAAATGGTGAGTGCTAGGTTTAAGACTATGGAAGCCAGGAGAAGTCTGGTATATGTGATAGGATTTTGTGACCTATTAATTGCAAGACTGAGAGATAGAGAACAATCAAAACAACATGGAAATTTAGATTTTGGAAGACTTGGAGAATCATATTATCATTAACTGGGCCCTCTTTAGGGAGTCTTCAGTGGCTTACCTTCCTGCTATTGCACTGGTCAACACTTTTAATAGTTGCCACTACCAGCCATGCAACACATTTTATTTTCCAGTTTGTAAGCATTATTATTGCACAGGCATAAACAATTATATTATCTGAGGATCATACAGTATTGTATTCAGTAGTTAGCAAATATTTTACTCCCACTATATGCAAAACTCTGTTCTAGGCACAATCTTGGGCAATCTCTTAGGTCCATTCACAGCCACTTGCCCTACCTAATTTCACAAAGCATTTTTAAAATTTGTGTTCACAATGTGTGAGAAGGGAAAGGATGCTATTTTAAATGTTATGTATTGTTTAATTTTATTAATGTAATCATACATGGCCCGATATCCAAGGCTACTGATGTCATTTCTGATCAAAGGTGCTTTTTTAAAATACAAGATGAACCTTGTTTTCTTTCTGGAAATATACGTGGGTTTATATATAATTCCAGGTCACAAATTCTTGCCCTGTCTCTGCTCAAAATGAGTTACCGATGCCAACATATAAGAATTACCTGAGAATTTCATAAAAATTATAAATTCCTGGATATATGACCCAGAAAATGATATCAAAATATCTGAGAATGAGGCCTAGAAATATATATTTTAATAATGCCAAATTTTTATAAAACTTAAGAACTATTAGCTTAGAGGATATGTAGGTACAGTTAATCCTTATTGTCCCAGGAAATGGGCACATTGAACCTGAGTAGTCAGGGCTCTAGGACGGTACACTGGTACAATGAGAATAATTTATGTATTGCTACTGAGTTTCCTGATCTATTGCCTGCTTTTTCAAAATAAGTAAATCCCCACAGGTGGCTAAGGGAGCAGTTTCAGGTTATTTGGAAAACTGAACTGAGAGTTTAGAGACCAATGAACTTCACTACTCTTTCAGAACACAAATACATTCCAATGGCCTTAGAGAATTCATTAACATTCCAAAATTCATCTTTGGGTTGTAGTTTACACTGGAGGACCTAACTCAATCTCTATAATATTTTGTGTCATAGAAGTATATTAATGGTTACACTATGTAGTTCCAAGTATTAAACATTTTATAGTTAGGTTTCACTGTTCATTACTTTTATACTAACAATCATTTTTTCACATCTAGTTTGATTTTCTTTTCCTTACATGATGACAGATTTTCTACTTTTTGTTACCTTTTTACTGACAGCTTCTTGTCTCCTTTTATTAATGTTTAAGTCTTCAATTTGCATCCCTAATGTACCTATATAATAATAGCTGGATTCTTTTGCATCTAAGGGAGGAAATGAAAACAGAACATTTTTTATTCTTTTTACTTTCCATTTCTTTAAATATAAAATAAAAATATTAGATGAGCTAGATCCAACCACTAAAGCTTGTCATCACATAGACACATAGAGAGGAACAACACACATAGGGGCACACATTGGAGAATGCAGGGTGGGAGGATGCAGAGAGGATCAGGAAAAATAACCAGTGGGTTCTAGGCTTAATACCTGGGTGATGAAATAATCTGTAAAACAACCCCCTGTGATACATGTTTACCTATGTAACAAACTTCCACATTAACCTCTGGACTTAAGAGTTAAAAATAATAATAATTAAAATATATAATAAATTAATAAATAAAATCACCTTCTATTATGTGACTACAACAGAAGGGTTATATCTTCAATTTCCCCACTCCACCTTTGTTTGAAGATAGTGAGAAATCTTAGAGTATATAAATATATATTATTTTGTTTGCAGAATTATACCAAGTTTTAAATGTATAGTTATGTAATGACAGTTTATACATTAAATGGAGGAAATAATATACTTATATAATATTTATGAAATCTATAGATAAAAATACTGTTAGAATAATAGGGAATATATTTTAGTATATTTTGGTAAATATTTGGCTTTTCAGGGAGACTTTGTTCCTTGAAAATAAACCAGTCATTATTTATACAACATCTGGCCCATATAGATACTCAGTAAACATTGGATGAATGAGTGAATGAGTGAGTGGGTAGGTGATTAAATGAATGAAGGCTATACACATTATTTCTTCTAACCTAATTGCAGAACGGGAAAAAATGATACATCAGTTATGTTTGAATTTTTAAATATTTTTAGAACAAAGAAAACTTTTAGACTCTCAGTGTCTCATCTGACTTTGCATTCTATATCAGCAATCACAGGCAAAATGGTATAATTAAAAGCACCCTATGCAATTGTGTATCCAATAGGTAATACCTAGTTTACCCAAGAGCATTTTCTAAAAAAAAAATATATATCTCAAGTAAATTCATGGTTACCTGAATGGCATTTTTCACATCATTGCATGAGTCTGTGCATTTAAGTGCCTTTAAAGATCAACTTTTTAAAATAGAATATTAGAATTCTTCAAGGTTGAGAAACCCTGTATTCCCTGATACTTCTCCTTTAGCAAAATATGTATAGGTGCTTCTTGTTATTTTATACTTCTACATAAGAAAGATAGTGAATCTTTTGTATATATACCTTTATCATGAAAAAGGAAAAAATAGAGCAAGTGCATTAAAAAATAAGAAATATCAAGAAGTACATGTTTAAATCCCAACCGTTAACATAATTTGCCTAATTTGACATATGAGAAACAGTACTGAATAGCTGACACTGTGAAATTCCTATGATATTTAAAACATAGATGATTAAATACTTTTTTCTATGTATACTATTTTTATACAATATTTTATGTAAGAAAGAGAAAGTAACTATAAACTCACAATTTGTCTAACACCAAATGAAGACTTTAAAAACTTGTTTAAAATTAGCAATATCATAATATTGCAGATGATAAAATGTGAATTAAAATTCTGTCTTTTTAATAATTATCTGGAGTCATATGAAAGTCAAGAACTGATGGTAAAAGTATAATGATCTCTACTGCTATAGCGATAAGATTGCATAATTGATAATCATGCAATTTATGTTGCTTGAAAATAAAATCCTGCACTCTGAATTTGACCTACAAAGACATCTTTCAAAATCCTGAAAAAGCGATTTTTAGTCTACTTAAATTATTTGGTGTTAAGATTTTAATAGGGTTTAAATATCAATAAACTGTGTAATTTATTTGGAGTCAAATTGTAATTTATAGGCCAGTTGCTCACACCTGTAATCCCAGCACTTTGGCAGGGCTAAGTGGTGGATCATGAGATAAGGAGTTCAAGACCAGCCTGGCCAATATGGTGAAACACCATCTCTATTAAAAATACAAAAATTAGCCAGGTGTGGTGGCACGTGTCTGTAGTCCCAACTACTCAGGAGGGCGAGGCAGAAGAATCACTTCGACCCGGGAGGCGGAGGTTGCAGTGAGCCAAGATCATGCCACTGCACTCCAGCCTGGGCAACAGAGTGAGACTCCATCTAAAAAAAAAAAGGAAATTATAATTTATCCCTAAATGTATATAAATTTCAGATAGCAATACATGTCCGAAAAAAATCTTTGTTTTCTGCAGATAGAGTATGCCATTTATTTTTTGTAAAATACTTCAGTAAGTTGTGACCGATATAAAAAACAAACATAACAGAAGTATTATGTAAGTAGAAAGCTTGTATAGACTATAAAAATAGTCTCTCAGCTAGTTCTCTGAAACCATTACTTATAAATAAAGATGACTGGAATGTTGACCTGACAATAATAAACCAATTGTAGCCTATTAGGGGGATGGATTAACTGAAAAACTTAGATTAAGCCAAGAAAATCTATACATGATTGACTCCCAGTATTACCAGACAACTTCATGTCCCATGTCCAAGCTTAATACTATTTACAAATGTATCTTCTATTTACAGATTGAATCTGAATTCTAGTTTCAAGAACTGCATGCTCCTTCCAGGTTCATAACACCCTTCTTTGTCTCTTTGTGTCTTGCCATTAACTTCACCTGGAAGCTCCTTGCCACAATTTTCCCCAGTCTCATTCACTCATATGCACTAATTTTATCTTACCAAAGCACCCTCTGTCATTTAAGATCCTTCTCAAAGACCACCCCCTGCTGTAATCTCAATTGTGAGCCCCTCAACCACCAGGAAAAGTTTTCCCATTTGTGTGTGTGTGTGTGTGTGTGTGTGTGTGTGTGTGTGTGTGTTTTACCTTCAAAGGACCTCCCACGTTAGTTGTGGAATTTGTCTTAATCCAGTCAGAGTTATATATTATCATTAGATGAGCCCCTTCCATAGGACTATGCTTTGCCTTCTGAAAAAATTATTTTCCAAATTATATTCTTTTGAATGAAGTTTAGCATTCTTCTGAAATTAATAATTAGAGGACTAAAATCTATACAGAAAAAATAGAATAATAATACACAATCAGTGCTTTAACTTCATTCTAGCTAAAGTGCTTTTATTCTTAAGGTGAGAAAAAATGATAGTATTGTGAAGACAAAGTAAGAAAAAATATATATAATACCCAGCATTGTCCTTCAATCATAGCAGATAGATAGTAAAAATTATTCTCCTTCTATTACTTATATCTTAAGTGAGAACAAAATGCAAAGAAAGGTGAGCATATATTGTACCTTAACCACCAAGTAATTGATTACCCTACTGGGGAAAAAATATAATTATGGAGTTGAAAAGGCTTATTAAGAATGTTGAGGAAAAATGGTGTTTCTGCTTTTTTTTTTTTTTTTTTTTTTTAACTATGGGAGAAAGTCTGGATTAGAACGGTAGGAAGAAGGAAGTATCAGGCCTTACCCAAATTACTTGTTTATCCAAGGCAACAGTGGTAGTAGAAGAACTGGGAGCCTCACTTCAGGCAGGTACAAAGTTGCAGAGGAAAAAGTTTCTACAGTGCTAGCCTAAGGCACAGTCAAGCAGACCCTCAAAAACCAGTTTCAGACAAACACTCTATTATTATTATCATACCTCTGGTAATGCCACAGCCACTGAGAGAAGAGACTGTTGTCTTTGGAGCATTTTCTATGACAAGAAGAAATTCAGAAAAATCACACTGAATTTGGAGAGGATTAGAAGAGTTTAACTTAATGAAAAACAGTTGCTTCTTTTTATTTTGCTTCAAATGACATTTTAAAATATTTTCCTAATGTATAAACATGTAATATCAGCATTTTAGCCAAATGGCTCTGTTAATACTTTATTGTTTAACTAAGAAAGGCTAAATTCACTTGATAAAGTGAGCATGTTCACTATATTCACTTGATAATGGTCTGATATTGTATTGCCAATTCTGGAGGCAATACGTAGATGGGATTTCTCCATTACACAGTTATATTGATGTCAGTCTGTCAATATTACTAACGTAAAAGCTCATAATGCATTTTGAGTGAATGGTTGAAAAAATGAAAGGATAGAGAACACGATTCTCCCTTCTTTTCCCTACCTTGCTCTCCCTAATAATTAAAGCTAGATGACGTAGTAATAGAGCTATCTAACCTTGATAAATTATCCCCACATATCAAATTTTCCTAAAATTTATTTTTAAAATTTGTGTTTCTGCCAATAAAGTTTTAAATATAGATTTGCCATCTTTTCAAATTATATTTTATTGGAATATCCTTAAATGATGTTAGATTATTCTTCATTTAATGCCTCTTACATTAGAGACAGTGAAACAGGCATCAACAGCTTGGTATTATTATTGTTTCCAGGAAGATACTGTTGAGATAATGCAGCAGTTGAATTGATATAAATAGCAGAAAGTTCCAAAATAATAATAGTGCAATTATAATTATTATTGCACTGTGGACTTGAGCCAACTCCAAATAGAGCGCTTCTATTCACACAAGTGTGGGCTGGATTTCTGGTGCCTGGAGACCAAGACTTCAGAACTCATATGTACTGCCCGGAGCATTCACGATGCTGCTGGTGATGGGCAGGTGTTCTCCTGCCTTTGTGTATCCATCATTGCCCTTAGATAACCACCATCTTGCAGGAGAAAGGGAGTCTAACTGCCTCAGGTGCTCCATCTATCCAAAGAGAATTGGCTTGCTCATAACTCTGGGTTTCCTGGACTTCCTCACCTATATCCCTTTTATTGCATATGCTGAAAATGAGACTCTATCCTTTTATATAAGTTTTCACTGGGCTGCTAACCATACATATTTTGTATCCGAGTAAAAATTTGTGTTTCTAATATTTCTGACACATTCTTAAGAAGGTTTGAAGATACTTTTGCTAGTGAGTTTCCAAAATTTATTTGTTTTCTTGAATTCCCCCTAATAATTGTGTTTTCCATGCTTAATTTTCAGGTTTTCCCTTTACTGTGTGAATAGTAGGCTTGTTAAAGCAAGAAGTAGTTTCACTCTCTTGATATACGAGGTTCATTTTCTATTCTTTGACTGAATCTTTCTCAGTGCTCTAAATTCTTTCCTGTAATTTTCTTTCAAGACATGTATAGCATTTGTTTTATTAAGTGTGAAACAACATGCCTTATTTTGCCAAAAGGCTGGAATGTAATAAGAAACCTTTTGGAAAATTGGGTACGACTATTTTTTAAACGATAAATTCATTATACATACTTATCAGTTGTAAGTGGTCATTGATTATCCTGCAGTGTTTTGTACAAAACTGGTAAATTTGGTGCTAAACTTCATAGATAGATAATTAACTAGTAGTCATTTTGCTTGAATGAGAATATAATCAGCCTTTTAAGCTTCTATTATCATACTATCAAATAAACTTCTGAAAGAAAAAGTATTAATCAAAGAAAAGAAAATAGGCCTAAATATTTCTCCTGATTTTTTAAGAGATTGGATTCAGTGCAAATTCAAACAAATAGCTACTTATTACATCTATCCCTCTCTAAAGCAGTTTATTGGAAAGCATTAGGGCATGTGACAAAACTAGACCTTATTGAGCTACGTACAGTAGGAAGAGCTCCTTAAGGCAAGCTGCCTGCCTGGCTTTTTCCCTTCTATAATAGTTAATTAGATTTCCTCCAGCTCAGGCATACACACCTATTGGTACTTGGAGAGATTTTCTATTTTGATCATTTAAAATCATTTTAAAAATGGATATGTTTTTATAATGAAAACATATGTAGTTTATTTAGATAAAAATATACATATACAATGAATATAAGTTATAATATCAATTGAAAATTCCTCCTAGTGACACAGACTAAGCAGTCACCCTTACTGTGTGTTGTTAAGGCCTGTTTTCTTCTGTGTGCCCCACAGTCAATGTTGGTATGTTCACTACTTGTTCCCAAGCCATTATTTTTATTTGTAGATATGTGCATATAACCTACATTGATCCTGAAATATTTAAAATGTCTTACAAAACATTCATATGTTAAAACAACCAAAGATAAGTGAAAAAATGGAGTAAAGAAGTCCATAAGATAAGAAAAATATGAAGCTAGGATTATGGTTTGACATCACTCTTTTTGGCAGCCAAGGCAGATTTCAGACAGTTACGTGATTTCCAGTGTATATTAAAGTGCTTAGGGACACAATTATTCCTGGAACTGTGAAAAATATGTTTCCTTTTGTCTTCATAAAGAACACACCATGTAAGCCATTGAATCACTTAAAGGTTTAAAATCTGGCAAAACTGCACAATAGTTCATAAAAATGGCAATGTCTTTATAGTATGTTAAAAATAAATTGCATGTTCAAGTTCCACAATGTAGCTAAAGGATGGATACTAATGTTTGGTTTAGTAGCAACAAGTCTATACCATGTGATTGCTTATGAGTGTGTTTGTGGTAGAGATGTTTGGGAAGAGCTGGGGTTTGAGGAGAACATTCTAGTTTGTAACAAAAATTTTTCTGGTAAAATTAGAAAAGCAGTAACTTCATGATATATAGAGGACAATAAAAATCTCAACCTTCACTTATACATATATTCATATTTCATCTTTAATGTCAGCTGTTGACATCAAGTGATTTATTCTTCATTTTTCTTTTTTTGTACTTTTGGCTTTGTTTTTGTATTTTTTTAACACTAGTAAGAGTCATCTATGTATTCATTTTTATATTTATTCTCTCTTTTTCTCTGGAACACATACATACAAAGCTACATAAATCAGATTAAATAGTACTTGTTTCTATCCTGGAGTGTTAGTGGTTTTTGTGTTCTTCTTTCTTTTTTCTTCTTTCATCCTATTAGCATCCCACCTCTTATTCTTGGCTTCCCACTTAAGACATGAAATCCTGTTGTTATTAATTCCATATTTTAATATACTATCTTATACATGTAAACACACACATATACATATATACCTATATATACATATATGTAATATTTTGGTCATTGTTTATTTTATCAAAAACCTTATTATACACAATTTTTTTATTTCTTGCTCTTCTCCCTCAGAATTATCTCATAAAAATATCGTGAAGACTCTAAGTCATCAGATGTAGTTCTAATTCAGTCTTTGAAATAATTGTATAATAAAGTCATGGAATGAATGTATCTCAATCTATTCACCCATACCCCTGTTGATGAATAGTCACTGTGTTTACAATCCTTGGTTATTTCAAAAAATGCCACACTAAATGTCACTGTATAATGCCCTTACCTATTGGAATGAATTGAAATATATTCTCTAAAATGAAATTGCTCAGGCAGAGGTATGCATGATTTTAATTTATTAGATGTTGACAGTTGTATACCTAAGAGGTTATAACTCTCCGTTTCCACTAACAGTGTATATAAGTACTCTTTATTCCTTCATCTCTGTCAGCAAAAATATTATATATCTTTGTATATAAACGTGCCTAATATTTGTAAGAAATATTATTACTTTAATTTTTTTCTACTCCTGAACCAGAACAACTTTTCATATTTTTTCCCATTTCGTTTGTTCTTCTGTGAATTATCTGTTCTTATTCATTGCCCATTGGGATTTTTTCTTAGTTTGAAAGAGGACTTTGCATACAGAACATTTTCCTTGTGTGATCTGAACTACAAATACTTTTTCAGAAATATTTTTTTCTATTGATTTTTATTTTGCTATTGTAAAAGATTTCAAAAATGTTTCCATAAATAATACCTATGTTTGGTTTTATAAATTTGGGTATCCATTGTTATTTTTACAGAATTCCCCAAACCCTAGACTGTTCACTTAGTCTTTTACATTTTTGGAAGTTATTTTTTTAATATTTCTTTTATTTATCTACAACCTTTTATTTATATGTGTGAAAAGAAGGGCTCCATTTTAATTTTCTTTCAGATGTTAACCAATTAATTAAATAAGTATAACTGCGTATTGAATTTACTAGTATCTTTGCCAAATATTTTCTTATATGTACTAAAAAAAACTGTCTTACTTATGTATTTGATCTATTATTTTCTTTACCAACACAATGTTGTTTGGAATACAATAGTCTCATAGTGTGTTTTGATGAAGCACGGCACCTATCACTTTTCTGATTCATAATTTTCTTATAGTTTTCTATGTACTGTTTAATATTCTATGTAATTTCTGGTAAATGTCTACTGTGATTTTCATTGAAATTATCTTATATATTAAGTTGAAAAGATATTAATTAATTTTACTAAAAGTTTACTATCCACTGACTATGACTCTGTGGACTACAGGTAATTTAATGAATACTAGAGGATAGAGATGGTAACTTAAAATAGACATTTAACCAGAAAAAAGAAAATCACAAACCACATTTGCACTTCTTCCCAACTTTATCAGTGATTATGGAACAGTATAAGGTGTTTCCAGCTTTTTATGCATATTTATGTGTTGTTTTGTATGCCAAATTTTTGGTGAGCCTATTTTCTTTTTATTTACAATTTGCCCTTGATTTATTTCTGCTGATAATACTGTCTCCATATATTTGCAAACGATTGGAATAATGTGTCTCATAATCGGTGTTTTGATAAAGAATGTTTTCCCATTAAACTGTAAATTTTATTAGGGCAAGGGCCATGGCAAATTTTCTTGTCAGTGTTTTCCTCCCTCCTGGTGTTGTGCTTACAACATAGAAAATGTTGTACAACTGTTAAATTGATGAATGAATTAAATGCTTGACATTAAAACTACAACAAAATTTTAAAAAGTTCCTGTTGCACAGATACAACGCTTCTATAATAATTCCTGTATGATAATACTAAGCCAGTGTTTTTCACAGGTTTTTAGCCATGACTATCATTAAGTAATACTTTTTCATATATGAAGTATTTCTTCATAATTCAGTGCATACATATTTGTTTCATGAAGTGATATTTACCTACCCTATATGCATTAAATTATGATTTAACTTATTCCAATAAACATTGGTATATTCAACTGAGAACAATTAAACTAATTTCATGACCTACTAAAGGGATAGAACAGTTTGAAAAACATTATCTTATAAATTATCTTTTTTGTATCTAGGAGAGGTAATATTACTAATAATATAATAACACTGGCACTCATATAAGGCATATTATACGCCAGGCACAGTTTTCTGTGCTTTACATGCATTGATTTACCTAATCTTTATGACAACGTATGGAGTAGGTATAAAGTGGGGCACTGAGAGATAAAATGGGGCACAGAAAGGTAAAGTAACTTGCTCAAAGGCCTAAGCAGCAGAGATGGTATTTGAGCACAGGTGGTATCCTTCTAGAGTTGATACACCTAACCACAGCAGTTAACTCCCTTTCCATTAGTAAAATTCTGCCCTCCCAATATCATTCTACCAGCAACAATGGCATTCTACATCAGCAACGATAACTAGGAGGGCTAGGTGTGGGTAGGTTATGAGGGTAGGAAATGGATTATTATGCAAAAAAAAAAAAGTTCAGATGCAACTGATTTTTGCTAATTCTCACATCTGGCTATATTGTCTAATACCAAGTATCCAACTTAGGACACTCTAAGTTAAAAGTTGAACATACATTAGTAATTATTTCTGTTCTCACTAGGCATAATTTTGAGTCTGTCTGATGCACTGTAGCGCTCTGGAGAAATCAGTGATGTTTACCTGCAACAAGTATTAGCTCCAGAACTCAGAAGACATCAGGAACTCTGTCTCATTTGGTATTTCTAGTATCCTGATAGTTGTGATTTTTGAGAATGTCTTCCAAGTAAGCATGTGCCCATATGTATGTCTGCTATAGTACTAAGGTGGAAAAAGAATAAAGGTGAACTTTATCAATATAAAGGTGTTTATACTGATAAATATAATTAGAGAAACTCAATCAAAATTGAGTAGTCAATAAAACTTGTCCTCTACTGTTTTAGTCATGTTTTGTCCCTAGTAACATTTTCAAATAATATTCTGTGTTTTACGATTCTGAATGCTCTGAACATAGGGTAAGATGCTTCATTTATATCTCACCATTAAAGGGTTCAAAAGTATGCAAGTAACTTTTAAAATATTTTATATATATGTAGCAACAACATCTAGGGCATTGCATGATTTCATCTTTCTCATTCCCTATTTCATCTTATGTCAAAAAGCATCAGGCTAGAGGATAGACTTTAGGGTCAAGGGACAAGGTTGAGATTTTGATTTTGCCATGTAATAAGTGTTTAGTTTAGTTTGGGCAAGTTATTTAGCATTACTAAACTCTGTAATCCATAATATGAGGAAAGCAATAGGATTTTCTATTGGGTTTTGTTAGAATTAAGTGGTCATCACAGTGTCTGACAAACAGTAAACACTAAATTACATATTAACCCAATTACAATTTCCCAAAAATAGGTTCAAAAGTGAATTAATTAAAAAAATATGTAATTGTGTGTTAACTAAGATAAACTACTAGTAGGCTTTTTAACACTGATAAAGATCATTTGGCTTTCTAGATGCTTTAAATAGGTTAAAACTGAGAAGCATGTAAATCAAAATATATACTTATTTTGTTATGTGACAGACTCACAGATTTTGTCACAGGGTATGTCAACATACCCTGCATCAAGATGACCTTTGTAAATTTGTGTATGTTTGTGCACATGTGTTTTCTTTTTAAAAAATTTTTAATTGACAAAAATTATATATATTTATTACATAAACATGATGTTTTAAAATGTATATACATTATGGAATGGCTGCATCAAGTTAATTAACATATGCATTACCACACAATAGTTATCATTTTTGTGATGGGAACACTTCAAATCTACTCTATTAGCACTTTTCAAGAATATAATCCCAGCTACTGGGGAGGATGAGGCAGGAGAATTGCTTGAACCCAGGAGGTGGAGGTTGCAGTGAGCCAAAATCGTGCCATTGCACTCCAGTTTGGGTGACAGAGCAAGACTCTGTCTCAAAAAAAAAAAAAAAAAAAAAAAAACAAGGAATACAGCATATTGTTATTAATTATTGGGTACATTTTTATTGTTACTCATAAGATGGTTGAAATAGGGCCAAGAGAGCACCATCTGATACAATAGTGGTAAGTCACTCATTCCACAAGATGCTGCTCAGAAATTGTTTTTGCTTTTAATTAAGGACTTGTGATTTTGCATACTCAGAGGACAAATTTGAATGAAACTTCCATTGTACAATTCATCTAGTGTTTGCTGTAGTAAAAATTTCTAGATGAATAGCTGCAGTCCTTCTCCCCATATCTTCTGGCATAAATATAAGGAGCTGGGGCACCGTCTTCTCCAAAGTCCTCAGCGCTGTGTCTTGAACTTTATCTGTGCTCTACTTAGGATGTACTGTGTGCTCAGCATGGTGCTTGACACTGTGGACCATTTAAATACAAGGGGACATTTGGAGGTATGGTAATAGAAAAAGATACAGGCTGCAAACAAAACTAAGAAGTAAGGGGTCACAGAAGGTAAAGTCTTCCTTCTGTTATTGAGGAAAAACATAGCTATTCTTTTGGGCACTTTTCTTCCCCAAATAGAACTCTGAAGTTACAACAAAGTTGGGGACAATTTTTGAACTCATATAAATTTGTGCCAGTAACTAAATGAGTTTTGGTGTCCAGACAAAAAATACCAGTCACTCCATTCTTGCCACCAAACTGCACATAGTGAGAGGTTTTAAAGACTTAAGTTATAAATTTTTAAAATACTGGTTTTTATCTTAAAATTATTTTGATGCTTCTGAGATTTAAAACTACCACATGGTTAAGAAAGAGACCATTACTGAAACATAAAGTTTGTCTTGCAAGTTCACAAGTGCTTTCTCTGCTTCCTTTCCTCCTTAATATAGGTCCCCTGAGCTACATTGTAAGGCGTAATCTTCTCTCTTAGAACTACATAAATACAGTAAGCCCCAGTAAAAACAGACGGTTGGTGTGATCATTTTTAACAGCCCTGGAGATGTCCATATGCTATTCAGTAATGTGGCATCTGCATGGCCCTTTAGCTGCAGAGTGTACTTTAAACGTAAGCAATTTTTAAGCAACAAGGTGTCAAACTATTCATCCATGTGAAGCAAATCAGTCCTCCTGCACCCCTGAGTACAATCAGTGAAAACCCTTAGAGTGCTCTTAACCACCCATGCTCCCCAGGCGCACAGCATGTTCTTTTAATACAGTTACATTATTGTGCCTCCAAGTCAGAAAAAAAAATTGTGAGGTAAAATACTCATTTAATTAACATCGGAGTCACTATGTCACTGCCGTGCTGGTGCTCTCCACCAATGAAACACAGGAGCGTTTATGTGGCTGGGCAGTGCTCTACATCCCACTCCCACACAATTATACACATCTAGGAATATCCTATACTAATAAGTAAAAATAAACTTTATGGAATAAGAGAAGTTTAACCAAGTTAATTATAAAAGTGTTCATGACAAAAATAAGTGAATTCAAGATAAAATAAGTGAATTCTTTTGTCTTGAATATTTCACTAAAACAAATTATTACTGTATTGTTCTAAGTCCTCTCTTTTTTTTTTATCCTCTTCCATCTTTGGACCCTTAACATCAAGCAGACTAAAAAGAGATTTAATAGGTAATAATTATATCCTGAAAGATACATTATTGAAAAAAAATAGCTTACCAAGTAATTGCTGCTGAAATAATTGAAAGGACAATCAACCCAATAAGTAACACTACAAAAATAGGAAAATGACTGAGCCTGGTAAGGGTTTTTTGGTGTTTTTTTTTTTTTTTTTGTCTTTTTTTTTTTTTTTTGCTGTGTTATTGAAAGTTTTTTTATTTTTTCATGTTGGTTTATGGATCCACCCAATCATATAAGCTGAAGCTCACTCAGTCATCCATTCATTCATGTGCTATTTATTGCATGCCTACTGTGTGCCAGGCACTGTGCTAGACCCCAAATGATATGGCAGTGAACAAAAAATGCTTGGCATTAAGGAACGTATATTCTAGTTGTGGGAGACAAACTAAATGAACACATAACATATCATGTACTGATCACAGACAGTGATCATGCTGTGGGGGAAAATGAAACAGGGACAAGGGTTAGTGAATACATGAAGGGAAATTCATTATAATTCTGACTAGAATGGACATGGATGGCATTGTCAATGAGGTGATATTGGAGCATATGACAGAGATAAAAGTAAAGGAACAAGCTATGTGGGACTAGGGCATGGGTGAAGTGAGCAGAGGAAGGATCAACAAATTCCAAATCCTTGGATTTTCCTTGTTTGTTCCAGGAAAAACAAAGGACCAGTGTGGTTGGGTGTCCAGGAGGCAGAAAAAGAGTGGCAGGAGTTGAAATCAGCAGTGCAGGTGATCCATATCAGGCTAGTCATTGAAGGAACTTCGGCTTTTACTCCAAATCAAGAAGCTTCCAGAGGGTTTGGAGCAGAAGGCAGCTGTAATTTGATTTATGTTTTATAAGGACTGTTAACTAGCCTATTGAGAATAGATGATGTATTTGTGTGTGTGTGTGTGTGTGTGTGAGAGAGAGAGAGAGAGTATATGTGTGTACGCTCACATGGCAGCAAGGAGAGAAGAAAAAAAGAACATTTAGGAACTTAATGCAATAAGTAAAATATCATGGTACTTTGGAACAGGGTAGAGAAAGTGTGAGCCCTATTTGTGATGCATTTCAAAAATAGAGTCCCCTTTATTTGTTAATTTATTGGATAGGGTATGAAATAAAGGGAGAACTGAAGTATGGAATGACTTCTCCCATGTTACAGAGAAGTCAGTTTCAAGGTCCTGGTCTGAGTGACCAGAAGGATAGATGTCCTTTATTAAGAAAGAGAAGACGGAAGAAGATGAGAAATCCAGATTTAGACATAAACCTAAAGATTTTAAATCTTATGTTAAAATACCTAGTAAAAGCCTAAACGTAGAGATGTAGGCAACTGGGTGAATAAAATGAAAGTTTAGGGAAGGGATCCAGGCTGGAGATTAAAAAATAAATGCAAAGGGATTAGCACATGGAGAGGAATTAAAATAAATCACAGAGTGAGTGAAATTGAGAAAATCAAGGTCCAAATATGGAGTCCTGGATTTTCCAGCATTAAGAGGTAAGAAATATGAAGAATAAAGAGCACAAGAGACTGAAAAGAAACAGCTGTTTAAATAGGAGTAAAGCCAGGAAAGTGTGGTATTCTCAATGCCAAATGTATCAATCAGGGATCAACCAGAGAAACAGAACCAGTAGTAAATATATATTAAGAAATTTATGCAGAAAATTGGCTTATCAGATTGTAGAGGCTGATGAGGCAAATCTGAAATCTGCAGGGCAGGCTGTCAAGAATATCAGGCTGGAGATCTTGGGCACAAGTAGAAGATGCAGTCCACAAGTGCAATTATATCTCCTCCTACTCTTCCTCCTTCTCCTCCTCCTCCCCCTCCCCCTTTACCTTCCCCTTCTCCTCCTTCAATTTTCTTCTTTAAAAATTCTCAGTTTCAATCTTAAGACCATTCAACTGATTGAATTAGACTCATCCAGATACTCTTGCATAAACTCCCTCATTTAATATTAATTATTTATAGACTTTAATCATATTTTTAGAAAAACACTGAGATCAGCATTTTATTTGATAACTGAGACTATATCATAATTGATATGTAAAAGTGACCATCACACCAACTAAAGGATAAAAAAGAGGGAATGATCAACCATGTCAGATAGCGCAGCCTTGAGTATGTTGGATTTAGCTGCTAGTTCATTTGTGAATTTGACTACAGCAGATTTTTTTTTTTTTTTTGGAATAGAGCTGTATTTGTTTCCTGTGGCTGTCCTAATAAATTACCACAAATGGGTAGCTTAAAATAGCAGAAATATATCCTTTCACAGTTCTGGAGACCAGAAGTTGAACACTGGAGTTTCAGTAGGCTAAAATAACCGTATTGGCGGGCCATGGTTCCTCCAGAGCCTCTAACCTGCCTCTTCCAGTTTATGATGGCTGCCCTACATTTGCTGGTGGCTGCCCGACTTCAATTTGTGCCTTTATTTTCACAATGAATCTCTTTTCTCATATGTATCAAATCTCATCTGCCTCCCTCTAGTAAGGAAATGTGATTGGAATTAGGGTTCCCCTCCTCCCCCAGATAATCTAGGATAATCTTCCCATGTCAAGATCCTTAATTTAATCCCATCTGTAAAGACCCATATTCCTTGTAAGGTAACTTGCAGTCCATGTGATATCTCTGGGTGGCTATCTTTCAGCCTACTACAAGAGGTAAAGCTGGACTGAAATGGGTCTAGGAAAGGTAACTATTTCAGAAAGTTTCTGTAAAGATAAGCAAAGAAAGAGAAAAGCAGCTGAGGCAAGGGTGGGAACTGTATCTCCCAGACATACTCACAGAACTTCCTTCTTTCACACACAAACATCCTCCAAACAAACATACATGATTACAATTTCATGTATTTCACTCTCTGGCCATGTATATCCATTTATTTCTGTTACTTGTTTAACCAATAGACTTATGGTAGGTTAATTTGATTATTTTGCATTGAAAAAGAAACTTGAATGAATCTGACCAGCAAGAGGTAGTTTCATGAGTCTAAATACTTTTTGTCAATTTTTTTACTTTGTTTTTACTTTTGTCTACAAGGGTAAGTCTTTGTTCTCAAAAATCACAGTGAATAAATTTTCAAAGCATTGCATACATTTGTCCAGTTTGACCTACAAGTCAAATCTCTTATATCTGAATGTGAGTCCCCCATACTGTACTCCAAAACTTTGAATTACTTTACTATTACATTCTTAAAATAGGTATATTGTTATTGCCAATTAAAAATTAAATTCCCATGTGGTTATCTCTTTGTTTTCCAAATCATTTAAGCCCTGGTCATATCCATGGCATCCAGTATAAAACGATCAGAGGGAAAGAGAGAGGATATAAAAAAATAATATCTTACTTTTTTTCCTGTAATCCATGACAAGGTCAAGGAAACTTAAATTTCTTCTGAATTCCCATTTCTATTATGCATGGACTGTCTGACATAGACATGAAGAGCAGTGCCTGATACCTGTGTAGTTGCTCAGTAAATATTGATGAATGAATAAGCAAATCAATAATAAAATTACTAGAAAGAGCTTTTATGTTATGTTCATTATTCTATTGCCATTAAAGGCATTTATAAGCATCATAATTTTTAACTGGTATGTATATAGAAATATATCCTTTTTAGATAAAAATAATTACTCATAGGATTGATATAGTATAGCAGCTTAAAAGAAAATATTTCTTTTGAGGAAAGCATATGGTCAATGATCTTGTCTGACAGCATTTGGCTGCACAATAAAATTCAGGGTTTAAAATGAGACAGATATACTCAATGTGATCAATGTAGTAATATCTAATTTGGGCTTTTTTAGATTTGTAATCTTGGACTAATTATTTTATGTATCTACTCCTTAATTTCCTCATCTGGAAAACTGAGCTATCTATTCCATATGAGTTTTTAAAATTAATAATGATAATGCATATAAAGAGCCTAATGTTGTACAAGTTGTACAGTATTGGCTAATATTGTCATGATGATCACAGGCAAATATCTTTTGTTCAGGTTTGATAGTACATCTTGTCTTTTTAACTTTTTATACATAAATATTATTCTCCTTCACTTGACCAATTTTCTGTATAAGATTTATTTGAAAGCCCCTTAAAATTCACTTAAGAAATCACATGGAGCATACATAGCAAGTGAATAACACAATAGTATCAGATTCTGTTCACTTTCTTTTGCTTTTTCTATACTGTTCCATGTGCAGATAATCAGTAATTATTTAAGTCCTACAGTTTCCTGAAATTCCGATTCCTTATCTAACTGCCTTCTTGGGTTTACCACATGGATACTTTAAAAGCAGCATGTTTAATCATGCATTTAGGATATTTCCACCCCATCTTTGCCCAAATAAGGTCCTCATTTGTCCTCTCCATTCAGCAAATACCACCGTCATCCATCCAACTGGGCCAAACCATGAATCTACCAGTTGTTCTCGATGTCTCCATCTTCCTCAGTCTCTTAGTTCAGGCTCCTATAACAAAGTGCCATAGACTGGATGGCTTATAAACAACGGAAATTTATTTCTCACAGTTGTGAAGGCTGAAGTCTGAGATCAGGAGGCCAGTGTGTTCGCGTTCTGGAGAGGGTCTTCTTTCAGGTCACAGAGTGCCGACTCCTGGCAGTACCCTCAAATGCAAGCAATAGGACTAGCAAATTCTCTATGATCTCTTTGATAAGAGACTAATCTCATTCATAAGGGCTTCCCCTAAATTACCTTGACCTAAATTACCTCCCAAGACTCTCCTAGCACCATCACGTTGGTGGGTAGGATTTCAGCGTATGAATTTTGGGAGGATACAAATATTCAGTACATAACACCCTCCATGTCCAACTTCTCACAAAGATATTCACTCTAAATAAGCCATCCTCAGAGTTTACTCCAACCCCTTTTCAAATTTCAGCTTATTCACAATTTCTTGAGGAAGCTGCCCCTTACTGTTCCTCCTCCATGTCTCCATTTCACATCTTCCTGACCTATCTTCTTAATCCCATGTACCTTTGCTTTGCAATAATTACAGAGGTAATTTTTACATTAACTTTTAAAATGACTTGATTTTTGTTTATCTGAGATTCTTTGAAGATACATGGTATCTGATTTTACTCATCATTTTATCTTCAAAAGCTAGGGTTTTTCAAAAGGTCGGTTTGGACTCTTTAGTGAGTAATTAAATGAGATTAATGGGTAATGCACAGTATTTTTTCTTAATGAAATAAGCTAACATAAAATAAACTTATCAGAGAGAAAAAATGTAGTAAATACATTTTGAATACTATTTTTTTAATTCTGAGCATATTTCCATATTCCTACATTATACATTTGTCTATGAGTCTTGATGTAAAATATATTTTATATTGTAAGTCTCAGCCAAATATTATAAAACTATGGTTATAGAGACATGACTTACACCTAGTAGGCATATGGTAAATATGCATTCAATTGATACATTTGTTTCCATCTTTCTATTACTAATTTGGTCATTTTAAGCTGTAAACTTGTAAGTAGAATTCGCAAATAAAGTGGCACATTCCAAACATACATATTTGAAAAAAATATTGGCAATTCATAAGATTCTGTAGCAAAGGTTTGTATCTTTATTTAATGCTGGTCCAGTCAATGAATACAAATATAGTTACTAAGTAGACAAAGAGTTTAACTTTGCTATTAATAATTTTTATAATGTTACATTCAATTTAAGTTTTATTTAATTCCTACCATTACCTTATTCAGTATTCTTTATTACTAGTATTCTTTATTACTAGTCAGGGTATATTTTTAAAAACTAATAGTGAAACCTTTTTGCACTCATTTATTCCATAAACATTAACTAGGTGACAGGCATTCTGCCAGGACCCTGGCAAAATAAAATGAATATGGTAACTTCAAGGAGCTATTACTTTGGAAAATTAATGAATTATTTCCAGAATTATCTGTTGAGTACTTATTATGTCCCAGGCACTATATTTAAGTATGAATAATACACAATGATGAAAAATATAGGTAGTTTCTGTGTCTCTGGCCCTGAGACAAGGATTCAAGTGCAAGCAATTTATTTGAGAGGTGATCACAGGAAGCACTGAAAGGAATAGGGTTATGATAGAAAAAGAAAGGCAGTCAATAAAGAATTTGCTTTCAAACAAGTCCCCACTTTAAGGAATTGGAATGTAATTCCACAGGGAATCTGGAAGCCAGTGTAGAATTCATTTAGGTTATCTACCTGACAACTTGCAATCAGTTGTGGGCTATTCCCAGAACTTTTAATTCTCTGGTACTTCTAGTCTGCCCTGCTGTTTAGGCAGTTAAAGCCCTGAGGAAAAGAGATACAGACTATTTGTATCTACATATAAATGCAGTAGAAAGGCAAGGCCTGAGGAAGTTACAGGCAGGAAAACAAGTAGGGCAGAGACTTACCACAAACTGCCTGACTTAGGTTTCACTTTATCTACACAATTTAAATGAGGATGTAAGTGCCTTTTGCTATTTGATACTGAAAAAAAAAGTCTCAGTTGAGTGATCTTCTTTTAGTTATCTTTCTCCAATAAGAATTAAATCTCGATTTCTTTAGCGTTTTCCTCTTGCAATCTCTATTTTTAAATCATTGAATTATTTTCAAGATATTTAATTATTGCATTCTTCTGTATTATGCCTTCTGTAAGAGTCTCAGGTATTTAAGGCATAATAATATAAGTATGCTTCATGCATACACATAATATTAAAAGCTAAGTACAAATTTTCCTTGATATTGATAGCGCATTGTTTCCAAGACCTCTGCAAATACCAAAATCTGCCGATGCTCACGCCCCTTATTTAAGATGAAGTAGTATTTGCATACAACCTGTGTACATCCTCCTGTACACTTTAAATCATCTCTAAATTACTATGTAAATAGTTGCTATACAGTATTTGTAATTTATTTGTATTATATTTTCTCCCTTTTTCATGTATGTGTGTGTGTGTGTGTGTGAGAGAGAGAGAGAGAGAGAGAGAGAGAGAGAGAGAGAGAGAGAGAGATGGGGTCTCCTTACATAGCCCAGACTGGTGCCAAACTCCTGGGCTCAAGTAATCGTCTGTTAGCCTCCTGAGTTTGCTAGGATTACAGGCATGTACCACCATGCCTAGCATATTTTTCATTGTTGTGTTGCATATTTATCTCTTTTTGATCCTTAATTGATTGAATCTTTAGATGTGGAACCTGTGAATACTGAGGGCTGACCCCAATCAAGGGTCAAGATACAATAAAATTAATAATGTTCCCTATTTCTTCAAGGACATTCTTAAGTGAACTTAGCTTTATTTTTCTTTTATACTAGCAGTGTTAAGTATCATAAGCACTGACATACAGTCAGATTTTTTCAATTCTCTTATCTTGACGTTATTACGCATTTTATACATGCTGTTGAAGTGAAGAATGCAGTGTCCACCAGCAAAGTCTCTGCCCAGCCTTGGCCAGTGTTGAGGTGCAGCTCTTTTACTTGTGTCGGCTTTTGCTCCATCAGTACAAGTATCAACATAGTGAAGGCAAATGTATCTTACTATTATTAGGAAAAACTTTTGGCCTCTAAGAACTCTAAAAAATCATGGGATTACACTTTGTGAACTGTTGGCCCATAATACAAAAATTCTGTAAACATATAGAAAGCATTTTATAATAAGAAACAAACGTTATCATTTTAAGAAGATGTTAAATATTTAATTATAAATTGTCTACTTCCCAAATAAATTCTTTTTGACATGCCATTTATTAATTTATCTAAACTAGTCTTTAAAAAGTGTTTATATATTTAACCTATAATTATATGGGGAGTAACAAGTTCCAAATTGTGAGACTTTCTAAATTAAAAAGTAGTTTTTTCCTCATATTTTTCACTTTCAAGTTCAAACTGGGATTTGTTAATGGTTAACATGAAGAACAACATATTATGAATAAGTAAAGAAACTAAAAGCATTGTGTAGTTTTAAACATCTTCAAGTCTTTTGGAATCATTTCTACACTTAAGAAAATAGAAGTTGATGATAATATTGAGAAAAGATAAATGGTGGTCATCATTATATTAGGTTTGTTTTAAAACAGCAACTGATTAATTAGAAGATTCCATTTTGTGCTTTAGCAAAGTACCACACAAGTTACTTTTATTCTTAGTTACATAATCCTATATATTATGGGTCTGTGGTTATGATATCAGCAAAGTTATTTGATATATTTACTATGTTTCACATTATCCACCTATTTATTATTGAATTTGAGTGATTACAGCCACTTCTCTTTGTTTTGTTCTTGTTTTGAAATGTGTTCTGCTAAAAGGAGGTTCATTTTAATCATCAACCAGAAAACAAAGCATGATAAAATAAAAATAAAACTCATGAAATTCAACAAATATTTCTTGAGAGCCACCTACATAAAGCACTTTGTAAGAAGCTATGAAGTATACAAAGATATCTCTAAGCAACCTGTAATCTACTAAAGATAATTACACTGTAGTATATAAGAGGAACTATGAAACACACCAATTAACTCTTATGAGAGCTCAGAGAAGGAAAAAGTTACTTTCAAATAAGAAAAAATATGTATTTTCCCTTAAATAATAACATTTGTTCTTATGTTTTAAGCTTTCAACCATGCTTTAATGGTCAGATTTTTTGAATTCTCTTATCTTGGCATTATTAAACATTTTATACATGCAGTTCAAAGTATTATTAAGTTATCAAGTACAGTACAGGCTTCTAAAAATATGCTAAAGCCAGATGTACACAGTTGAAATAGTTGCAATACTGTCTTCTCTCTAGGAAATAAATAAAGGTAATCAGTGAATGGAGCTAGAATTTTACACCATTTACTTAAAATAAATTGTGGCTGAGTGCCTCATGGGCTACATGAATACAGCAGCCAGGGGTCTTCAGAGGCTCCTGTATTCCAGTTCTGCTCCATTGCTAGCAGGCAGAGTAACTCTCACTGAGTAATACAAACATAATATTCATGTTTTCCACTTACAATGTTTAATTTGTATAATATACATACATAAGCACAACCAAAAAATTTGAAATTACAGATAAACTTCATTTTCAAGTGATTTGACCATCCATATGCATTCATCTTCTATACACTTAAGTATAAAAACCCAATTTTCTGTGGCAGTTTCATAAGCCACTTTATTGAAAGTGGCTATTATGCCTATTTCCTATGTTGTGCTTATTTCCTAATAAAACCAACAATATATCCAACTACACAATATTTTAAAGAGAAATTAATTATAATGATTACTATTGTAAGGAGGTGATTCTACATGAATATTTTCATGTTTCTGCAGAGCCTGGGCTTTTTTAGCAAAAGCTGACAAAACTTGGTTAAAGAATGTGTATTAGTTCATTTTCACATTGCTATAAACACCTACCTGATACTGGGTACTTTATAAAGAAAAGAGGTTTAATTGACTCACAGTTCTGCAGGCTATACAGAAGTGTGGCTGGGGAGGCCTCAGGGTACTTACATCATGGCAGGAGGCAAAGGGGAGGCAGGTACGCCTTACATGACTGAAGAAGGAAGAAGAGAAAACAGGGGGAGGTGCTACACACTTTTAAACAACCAGATCTTGTGAGAACTCACCCACTATCAAGAGAACAGCAAGCAGGATATCTGCCTCATGATGCAATTACCTCCCTCCAGGCCCTTCCTCCAACACTGGGGATTACAATTCAACATGAGATTTGAGTGGGGACACAAATCCAAACCATATCAGAATGATTGAATAGCAAAATGTGTCCTGGAAGCTACAGATTATACATTGTTCCAGAGAGATTTATAAATTTATCTTTCCCAGAGACATTCAGTTATATTCCAGTGTGATGGAGAGAGAACTTCCCCTCCAATTTCCAGACAGTTGTTTACATTGTAGAGTAGTGTCTCTGTCATTCTACGGGTAGGGAGAGCTGATATGCCACTGCCCTTCATGGGCTTCAAGTCTCATTCTCCTGTGTCAGATCAGGCTCTCATCACATCACCTTGCAGTGATCAGGGCACAGAAGTCAATGCTAAGGTGCTGTGTGAATAATAAATGCTCTGTTCTCAAATTCATAGACTCATGTTTCCTGTCAGGATAGCTGTCTGCCTCTGTTATTTGTCTGCCTATGTATCCATATACCTATCCATCTATCAGTTAGCCAGCAATCCATTCTACCAACCAACCAACCAACCAACCAACCAACCATACATACCTACATACATATATACATACATACATACATACATACATACAACAATCCATTCATCTGAATTTATCAGCTATGACTTACATAACTCATTTAGATTACTGATATATCTTATGAGTTTCTTCTCTTTTTAGCTTTATCAAACAACAATTAAGCTATGACAATTAAATGGTGTTACCATTTCATAAAACAAATATTGCATTTTAAGTTTTACTAATTTTATCTGAAAGTTTTAAAAATAATACTTCTCTAAGTATATTAATTAATTGAATTACATTTTTCTTTTCTCAGTGTTGCATATGTATATTGCATTCACATTAACCAACCTCAGAATTATTATTAAATATTGCAAAGCAAATTTTTAAAAAAGTTCTTAAGGAAATTTAAAATATATATATTAATACTTATACTGATTCACTTAGAAGAAAATTTGTGTACTTAACTTTATTTTCATAAAATTTAAAATTTAAAATTTAGAACTATTTTCTGAATTAAGACAATACTTTGAAAATAATATTTTAAACATATATATGAGAACCCCCTGTTATCTATGTTATATTAACCCAGAATTTACTGTATCAAGGAAATTGTAGAAAAAAAAATGCAGTGGTGAGAGAGTTAAAATGCTAGTCAAACAGACAAGACAACATCAGAAATACAGGATTTTTACTAGAAGTGCTTTTTTTTCCCCTTAGGAAAAGTATGGCTTCTCTTTGGGAAAATTGAGATTGGTCACACTTCAGAGCCTTTGATAAGTACTTTGATGTTCAATAAGAATGAAAAAAACAATGTTGCTTTTGCAAAGAGAATCAAGAAAATAATACCAGTTTCAGCAAAAGAACATTGTTTTATGTACTTTAACACACACTACAAGAAATGTAAAGAGGCCCTTTTTATGAAACTAAGGAAAATATTTTTTGCTTAAAAACAAACAGAACACAGGTCGACAGGACAAAAAAAATTAAACTAAAACAAAACAATATGTTAATTGCTTGGCATATAATAGCAAATATTTTTTAAAAATTGAGTAGAAGGAGTGCAATAAATAAAAAGCTATGTAGAGGATATCATTTTACTAGAAGGCCAAATCGTGTCCTTCTAGTAAAAATATATACTGATAGTGAATACAGAGAACACAGTTTGATGTGTACATAAACAAAGATTTTGCAAGTAGAGATATTTTGTTAAATTTGAGAAATGACATCTAGAAATGAGACTTCTTTGGTGTTCTGCTAGGCTTTTCTTTTAATGTAATATTTGACAGTTTTGATTAAATGTCCAAATTCATAATGTGATGGATTGCTTCAGATGCAAAAATGTTAGTAAAAATTTTTTAACAGCTTTAATATACCTGATAGATTTAGAGAGTAACAGAGTTCTGTTATTCCCCAAATGAGGGGACTTGCCTCATGATATCACAAAGAAAGTCATGGAGCAAAGCTTATAGAAATGACAGTTGTAGCAAGAGCACCTTTCTCCTCTAAAGCTGACTGCAGAACAAAAGATTAAATGTAGTTATCAAGCTTATGGGCAGGGAAATACTTGTAGTAAAGTGAAAGTAAAAAAGTATTTAAAAGGCTTCAAAGAGAGTCAAATTCATAACATGGGGAGATTTGGGTGAATTTGTCTAATATGCTAATCTGAATGTACACACCAAACTAGTGAGATTATGAAAAAAATTCCTAGAAATAGCACAATTATTTGGATAAGGTAATATTGGAGAGAAAAAGTATATGGAATACAATGCAAGAATTATTGGAATTTAGAGTGTAAATAATGCATAGGGATGTTTGATCTCAGGAAAAAAAAAAAGAGTGTAAATAAAAAGAATAATCTGAGGACCAAGTAAAGGCTGGTTAAACCAAATCAATGGAACAGGAGCAGCCAGCCTAATTTCTTATTAAATAGTTTGGAGGATGTATCAGGCCTTTATTGCCTCTCACCTGTATTATTTTAATAATTTTCCCATGAAGTTGTCTGCCTTTGACATAATACATCTCTGATCTATCCATTAGACTACTTCTGGAGTCAAAAGTCTATAAATCACAAGTTAACAATCTATGTGATCCAACGGCCACATCCTCAAGCTTCCCCATCTGAAATTAATTCCTGTAGAACTTTCCTTGGATTTCTATTTTCGTAACTAAATCACATCAGCATACACTTCTTACCTGATTATGTACAGGACTGCAGCAGCATGAAGTTGGAAACTTTGTTAATGTTAGGATTTTTTTTCAAACTTTTTTCTTAGTTTGCTAAACTAAAGCACAACAGAACAACAACAACACAATGTTTTTTTTCTGCAACAGAGAGGACCCAGTCAAAGCCAGAGATAAAAATGGATTGAGATTACCAAAAGAATGCTGACTTCTAAAGACCGGGCTAAGAAAAGGGCTTTTCTGTTTAGGTACAAACAAGATGGTGATCTTAAAAGGAAACTTCTTCGTTTATTAAATATTTTCCAGATGTGAGATTGCTCATTTCATTCACCTCAACAGCTTATGTTATGAATTCCCCTACACTATACTGGAGATTGATTTTCACTTCTGGAATACAGTGATCTGAAGACAGGGCTATGACATGGGAGAGGAAGAGAAGGTGGAAGAAAATTAGATATTTTCTTAAAGTGCTATTAGCAACAAAACGTAACCAAAGAATGGGATTAAACAAAACCTTTCTGGAGAAGATGACTTGTGTTGGTTGAGGGGCACTGAGATAAAAGAAAGGTAGGAATACCTTCAGCAGAGTGAGAATTGTATACACTTTGATTTGCTATTTTAAAAATTGCTGTTCAACATTTAATAGATGGGGATTATTTACCATTATTAAAAATAATATGGAGAAGTAGATTCATTGATGCATTCATGTCCATTGAGTTGGTAGAATCAATATTATGGAAACAAACTGGCAACATGTTTCTTCCCTTTTGGGGATTCTTCTTCTTTCTTGTATTCTTTTGTGATTGTTTCCAAACCAATGACTTCTTGGTAAGTATAATAAAGGTTTACATGATAATATTTAAATTTAAATAGTGTTTCTTTGAAATAGCATATTGTAGGGCCGAGCACGGTGGCTCACGCCCGTAATTTCAGCACTTTGGGAGGCCAAGGCAGGTGGATCATGAGGTCAGGAGTTCAAGACCATCCTGGCCAAAATGGTGAAACCCCTTTTTTACTAAAAATAGAAAAATTAGCTGGGCATGGTGGCATGAGCCTGTAATCCCAGCTACTCGGGAGGCTGAAGGAGGATGATTGCTTCAACTGGGACCCAGGGGGCGGAGGTTGCAGTGAGCCAAGATAGCACCATAGCACTCCAACCTGGGCTACAGAGTGAAACTCTGTCCCCCACCAAAAAAATAAAATAAAAGTAAGAAATCGCCTACTGTGATATTTTCTGGGATCAAGATTTCAGTAGCTGTGACTGCCTCCCAGCCTGCAGGTTTAATAGGTCAGCATGCAAGTCACTACATCCCACTTTTCAAATGGACCTCGTTTTAGAATAAAAGCCTCTTGTATGCTGAATTCAGTGTAGATCTCTTGCATACCCAATCTAAAGAATTGACATTTTTTATCATGTTTTTTTTTTAGGTTCCTTATAGTGTATGAGTGAACAAATAAAAATATACAGAGATAGTGGAGACACAAAGAAAAAGATGTGTATTTTTTAAGGAGGGCCAAAATCGTATTTTCCAGGAAAGGGAATAATAATAATAAGTGACATTAAATGCCCTTTTTTAAATCTGAAAAATAAGCAGCAAATTGCTTTAGCTTCTAAATTTTCTTTTGTCATTATTTCTCTTGTCATGTTGCTTCCTTCATCACATCATTTTATTTCCTTTCTTACAAATTTGACCTAAGTAATCATAAAAGGTATAGTAGCTCACAGCTCTTCAGTTTTTTGTTTTTTTTTTTTGGAATCCCTCTTTGAACTGACTTTTACCTTGCACTGTCTATGATTCTCCCCAGACTCCTCCATGCGGGGATCTTGATACAGATTCTTCCATCAGTACCTCCATATTTTAACCTGAGAATGAAAAATATTTTACATATAATAACTTGAATTCTCCCTCCTCTCAAAAAGAACACAGTTTACCCTAAATGTAACTTAAACTTACTGATAATAATTGACTTTCCAAACTGCCAATAATTCCATTCCAAATATTTCAGATATTATTAACCCAAACCATTTTATATATTCTCTTCCCTAAAGTGTATACAATAATCAGCATTCACAATGAAAAGAGTAAACTGTTTGACTTTATGACCACTTTTAATTCCAGCTGCATTTTGATTTCTTCAAGATAGTTTTACTTACACAAATACATACCTATTGTATTAATTTCTTTCTGATTACTTAAAAAACATTTATTACCAGAGATCTGTTCATATTACACATCAAGTCTGTGAGGCAGATATCAATTCAACATAGTGATCTATGTACTGCCCATGAATAACTGATCCATTAAGATGCAAAATCTTCCTAAATTTCACAGCTTGTGATCAGAGAAAATAATGTAAATAACCATAATAACAAAAATGGACTTTCCACCCTCAGTGCTCCTCTGATTGGAGGAAAGACAGCTGCTCTGCAAACGCCCTTTCCTTCCTTTAGAAAGAGGATCTGACCGGAAGTAATAGTTCATTGTTGAGTCCTTTGATAAAGACCATCTTAACCTATTTTTATTGTTTTGTCAAAGCTGTGTTTTGTAGTTTCAAGAGTGTCTAGCATGACCTATGACTCTATTACTGTTTTAAATCAATTCTACTCCTGTTTCCATAGTTCACATTCATTTCCATGGTATTAAGGTCTTCATAAAACAGCGATTTTTTTTTTCTGTTGATCCTAGCTAATTGAACATCTCCAGGAACAAGCCACTGTTCCTTGTTACACAAATTGTAAACTCAGTAGAAGTCAGCTTTAGCTGCAGTTTCAACACTCCTTACTTAATGAAAACAAGGAAAGATCTCTGTTTTCCACATGTTAGTACAGGGTTTCAACGGGATAAAAAAAAAAAAAAAGAAATTGAATAAATCTACATAATACAGAAAGACAGTAATGAGAAAGGAAAAGAAGAAAAATAGAATAAGTAGTTTGTGAATCCTTTGGAGTCTTTACTGAAAACCATAATTTCTTACAATGTACACAAAATGGCTGTCACTAGTGTGTTAAGACTTTTGCCAAAAATTGTTCTCACAACTCTAAGCAACTGAAGTGTTGCTTCCTTCATCACATCATTTAATGAAGTCAGCAGAGTGTAAAATATTCCCTGTGAAGGAAAATTGGGTGTAGGTTTTTATCTGAAATAAATAAAATAAGTAGTTACTAAGCTGCATACAGATTTTCAACCAACAACCACCCTATCTAAAGTGTTCAACCCTCCCCCACATAGACACCTCTTCTCCCCTTCTCTACTTTTCTTTTATACACTAAATATTTTCTTTATCTTGCAGTAAGTGTGTATAATACATCAAGAATTTAACATGCTGGTTTTCTGAATCTTGTACCAGACTATAAGCTCCCTGAAGGCAAAGATGTCTTCCTTTAGGTTCACTGTTATTTCCTCACCTTCTAAAATAGGACCTGGCATATAATCATGTCAATCGTTCTTTCAAGAATGAATGAGGCAAGGCGCAGTGGCTCACAGCTGTAATCTCAGCACTTTGGGAGGCCGAGGCGAGTGGATCCCTTGAGGCCAGGAGTTCAAAACCAGTTTGGCCAACATGGCAAAATCCCATCTCTACTAAAATTACAAAATTTAGCCAGCCGTGGTAGGCACACCTGTAGTCCCAGCTACTTGGGAGACTGAGATACAAGAATTGCTTGAATATGAGAGGTGGAGGTTGCAGTGACCTGAGCCAAGACAGAGCCACTGCACTCCAGCCTGAGTGACAGAGCAAGACTTTGTCTACAAAATATAAAAAAAAATAAAAATAAAGAATTCATGAATGAAACTGGAGATTCTGCTGCAAAGGGAATACTGAAGTTTTATACTTCTCTTCCAAATAATAAAAGCTATCTATCAATTCTACAGTAAAGCACTAGATTTTGAAGTGAGTCAGGGGATCAAGAAAATCTGGTGTTATCTACTGGCAGCTTTCCTAATGGTGGGAGTAGCAGTTTTAACGATTCAAAAAACAATCTCCTTGAGATGAAATTAAACAATGCCAAAGTAAGTGCAGGAAGAGGGCATGAGACCTATTCCCCTTGTAAGGAAGAGAATTTATTACCAAAATTGTATACAATTATTGTGGTATCATCATCATCATAATAAAATTGATGGACTTTATTAATTGTTATACATATTATGCAGAGAGTATATATGCTTACTGCCTTGTGTAGGTGGGGTGGGACACAGCTCTCCACTGACATCTCTTCTGGCTCCCCCCATACTCCACTGGAAGAGGGGGAATGAGAGATTTTGATACAACAAGCATTACCAATTTTATCTTGTTTGTTTATTCTACAAATATTTACCAGAGAGGCAAAGCAACACTATTTAGTAGATTCAAAAATTGGTAAGTAAAGGGCGGGTTCTATACGTTTTTGGTTTCCAAAGTCAAATGTTTTTATGGGTTTATTTAAATTGAGAACACTGAGCCAGGCACAGTGGCTCACTCCTGTAATCCCAGCACTTTCGGAGATGGAGGCAGGCAGATCACTTGAGGTCAGGTGTTTGAGACCAGCCTGGCCAACATGGTGAAACTGTCTCTACTAAAAATGAAAAAATAATAACAAAAATTAGCCAGGTATGGTGGTGCACTCCTGTAGTCCCAGCTACTTGGGAGGCTGAGGTAGGAGAATCGCTTGAACCTCGGAGATGGAAGTTGCAGTGAGCCGAGATTGTGCCACTGCACTCCAGCCTGGGTGACAGAGCAAGATTCTATCTCATAAATAAAATAAAATAAAATTGAGAACACTGAAAGATGAGCAGGTTTGTGTGGAAAAATCGTTAAATTTGTTGGACAAATTGAGTTGAAAGTGTTGAATTCCCCAGATTACAAAAGAAAGACCTGTTAATAAAGCAATGCTAAGTGTATTGGAACCTAATTGCATTAAGAAACCACCAGAAAGAGTTTTATTGTCCCAAAAAAGGGAGGTCAGAAATGAGATTTTATTAAATTTGGGAGTCTGGGATCAAGGAGTTTAAGGTGGGTTTTTCAAGGCAGACTTTCAGGTGGGCAGACTGCTGTCTCTAAATTGATCTGCAATAATTTCCTGAAGAAAACAACAGAGTTATTTACAGAATTACAGTTTTATCTTTTCTGTGTAAAGGTTTACTGGAACAAACAAGACAATTGACGTATGTGGTCTCAGTTCTCAGAGGTAGCTTTTGAGACAGCTACGTGTGCATGTGGAATAAATAATAGGAGCTTAGACAGTTAGTATAAAATTTGGGTGTAATCACTATATAGATTTAAAAAAGATCCAGAGATGGTTCTGTTCAAGATTACCAAAGATGGAACTGAACTCCTGTATGGCTTTCCCTGCTTGAAAATCCAGACACAAGAATCAAGAGTTGGCAGAGGAAAAGCGGTTTCTTTAAGTGTTAGCAGCGGAGGAGACAGCTAGAGTCAAGTCTCAAAAAGCCACCTCAAATTCTCAGGCTGGCTAAAGTGGTTTTAAAAGGAAGGTGGCATGGAAACTATGTGCAGGAGTGATGCAGGTTACAGGTCTGCTTGTCATTTTCCAATGCTTTTCTTGAATAATAAACCATCTGGAGGCCTTGTTGGTGTCAACCTGCTTGGGTCAAGGAATGGATTAACTGTGCACCAGTTTCTTCTCAGGAGGGAGAAAACCTTAACTGCCATCTTCACTTTATGCCTGGGTTGCTTTAAGATTAGCCTTTGGAATTCTCAAGCAAAAAGGTAGTTAGATATATGCATAGCAGAAAGCAAAATGAGAAAGGGGTTACTTTTTAAAGTAAACTAGCAAATTAGTTGTACTGGTTACCAGGAGAGAGCATCAATGAGAAAAGAAATAGATTAGTAGTGAGTATTGAGAAACTTCATCATTTAACAGCTCATTGTTGGCAGATGAACATTCAGTGGAGATTGTAAAGCGATTGGAAATGTGTGAGGATCAACGGGAGAGGGTAAGTGGGGTACTTCAAGAACAAAAGAGCGATCCGCAAGGCCAAATGATGCTTTCTGTTCAGATAATATAAGGACTTTGAAATATTCATTTAGTAACGTCAAGGTCATTATTAATCTTAGTGTGAGCTGTTTTGATGAAGTTATTGAAGCAAAAAACAGAGAAGGTTGAAAAGTAGTGAGTAGATTTAAAAAATCAAAGGTAGTTCAAGAATTTTGGCTGAGAAAGCGAAGAAAATTATCAATAAATTCATAATGTATGAATGTGAGAAATAAAATTTTTAGGTAGGAGAGATTTGAATGTATGTATATTCTCTGCTTCCATTATCACTTCATAATCTTATAAGGAAAAGGTAAATACACCCTTTCTTCCTCTGTTTTTTTCTTCCTTCCTTCCTTCCTTGCGTGTACAGATTCATTCATTGACTATATGTGGCAAACAGCAGGGACAGACCATGGTCCTAAGGAACTTACAGAAGTTAACTCGTAGTAGGCCAATATGTTGGGGAAAATGTGAATAAGTATATAAATATCCTATCCTTGCTATTGCATAATTAGTATGAATTCAGATTAAGTTTGAGTGTTTCTGTTATACTCCAAAGGCGATGAGTTACACTGCCTTCTAATGCAAGTATTTGGCTGAAAATTGGATTGTGTTCTGAAGCCTCTGTACTAAATTTCCTCCAGGCATAGCTGGCATACACAGGGACAAAAACTTTTGACCTGGAGCTCATTAGTGCAATGAAGCATTCAAGTGAACCAGCAGGTACAAGCCTGAAACAAACAAAAGAAAAATATGAATTGTTTGATTAATTGTAAATGTCTAAGTTGAGGGTAGGAAATAAAATTTCAACCATCAAGGCACCAAAATCTGCTTCCATTTCAATGCTAAAAATATTTCTTTTCCCCAAACCCCTTAAACCAAAGGAGTTATAAGTGAACTAGAATACACATAGGAAGTCATGATGCATTCTCATGTTGCTAATTGGAATTTTGATGAATATAATATAAAAGCAAGACAAGACAAGAGCAAAGTGTTTCCATTAGTTCACTGCCTATGTTTCTGCATCTTAATCAGAGCCTTGTTAATATTTAAATATGCATTTGAAGCCCCAAGTGTATAGGTAGGTGTGGAAGTTTCATTAAAAACTGTAATTTGTATAAAAGAATATATGCCAAAGACAAACGCTCAAATATAGAGTTTCATAGGAATTTTTAAAATGTATTTTATAGCTCAGACATGTAAAAAGAAATTGCAGCAGGATATGAACTTATGCTTAGCTACTAAGTTACACTATGGCTTATCATTTATTGAGAAAAGCCAAGATTTTTGTCTTAAAGTTATATTTCTCCATCAGTTATATACCACTTTTTTTTTCACATAAAGCTGTTTGGAAACAAGCAAATGAAAAAAGAATCTGTAAGAAAAAGAGATATTGACGTAACCTGAAATGCCTTGTATTCTGCAGATTTCACAACTATACAACTTTCGAAAGGGACATAATGGAGCAGAGAGAACTGCCACTCTAGAGCTGTGACTCTTTTCTCCTTCAGTAGTCATGCTTTCAAATGGGTCCTTCTGCAGAGGAATAGCTTGAAGTAACAATCACCATTCCCTCTTCACAGCAGTCTGCCACAAAACAAAACTTCCTGGAATAATGCCAGTTGAAATGACTAAGTGTGTCTTTTCTGTACATCCACAAGGATACTTACCTAGTGCCTTATGGGTTCTAAAGGAGAGAATATAGTTCATTGTTAACAACAGCTCTAAGTCTGTCTTACTATGTGAAACTTACTCTTTTATTAACCAGAGGGAAGAAATCAGAGTCTTCCAACACATTACAATTATGTTCAGACATACTTCCAATCTTAGGATGTGCTGTGACTCAAATATTGTTTTATGCTAAGTACTAGTATGCAGTATGCCTTCAACATTAAATTCACTGTGAAGAAACATTTTTAAAGTAATATGATAATCAGTTATGAGATGCTACTAGATATCCCCAAAGCTATTATGCAAAGAAGGAGAGGAAACTTTAAACCAAAAACAGATTAAGTTCTTGCAGTTTTCGTAAGGGTTTGGTTTAGAATTCCTACCAGAGGTAGTCAAATAAGCTGTGACTGTAATGGTTCTGACTTTTGCACAGATGGTGCAAAGTCAGCCCTACACATAGCAGCCAGCATGTGTAAAAAGTCTACCTGCCTCAAAATGAGCCCCACTAGGCTGTCACACAGCATTATATCTTGGAACTATTGTATAAGAATGAAGGCACAACCGGGTATGGTGGCTCACACCTGTAATCCCAGAACATTCAGAAGCTGAGGCAGGTGAATCACCTGAGGTCGGGAGCTTGAGATCAGCCTGGCCAACACAGTGAAACCCAATCGCTACTAAAAATACAAAAATTAGCCAGGCGTGGTGGCCCACACCTGTAGTCCCAGCTACTCGGGAGGCTGAGGCAGGAGAATTGCTTGAATCTGGGAGGCGGAGGTTGCAGTGAGCCGAGATCGCACCACTGCACTCCAGCCTGGTGACAGAGCAAGACACTGTCTCAAAAAACAAACAAACAAAAAACCCTTTTGTTGTCAATGTATTAGGAAATGGGAAACACATATGTCAACCACAGGGAAAACCAATTACAATTACACAAACAGGAGGTTCATCTACCCTGCTCCCTTCTGTGAAAGAAGAGAGAATTAAAAAAGAGGATTAAGTAGGCACTTGCTTAGAGCTCTGATGAAAAAAGCATTTAAAGGCAGAATTCACATTCCTTAAAAGGACAAATACATGTCTTTTCTCCTCTAAATTATCCATCAAGGTGATTTTGGTCACATGTGATTTTTTAGTCTAGAATATCAAGTTACCTGGCTGTGTTTCTGACTTGAAAGGAGAGCAACAATGGGCTGTGTTAAAGGCTTACATGTATTTGCACCATTTCTATCCTGACAGGTGGCACCATTCCAAGAGCCAATGTTTCCTTTTAAAACTATTTTTGAGTACATTTAATGACGTAAATATGTTCTAAATCAATTTATTTTTCTTCCTAAGATATCAGAAGTCCTGACCCAATTCTTCATATTAACATATATATTCCTTATTAAGAAACCAGACCGTAACAAAGATGGGATTTAGGTATGAGAAGTCTAAAGCTCATTACCTTAATTTCCTTTTTTATAGATTAAGCATTGCAGGATCATTTTTGAGATTCTAATTTTTGATGTAATATTTTTTAATTACTGAGAGAATGTGGGCTTTTTATATCTGAGGTGATTTTTTTCTTTTAAATCAATGTGTCCATTAAAGAATGTATTATTGTACACCAGATGGAATTAAATGAACCATTGTGTGAACTTGGCATTTTCAGACGGGGTTACCTGAATGTAATTACCTGCAGGCAGTTTCCAAATCTGCTGTCCCTAAGGGATTAGCTTGTGTATAGAGATTCTCTTCCATTCTCCTCAGTTTTTTTTTTTTTTCCTTGAAATGCTTTTACTCATTTTGGCTTATTGTACCATAATGTTCTGCCACTGATAATAGTGAAAATTAATCCTGAACTACCAGAATTGATGATTTAGAACAAGTCTACAGCTGTTTAAAAAACAAACACACACAATGGACAGCTTATAGAAGAGAATGTTACGATTTTGTGCCAAATAAAATTTGAATTGTCTGCCATAATTCTAATAATACTGAAATTTGGAGAAATTTCTATATGTATTAAATAGAATTTCTTTTAGAAATTTATTCCAAAACTGCAATGCTGCATTTAATTTCCCATTGTTATTTTAAAATCACATCAGTTGAATGTGAATGTCTACACATTTTGAATCACATTCCATTTTATTTTCTTTGTGAGTGAGCAGAATTATATTTCCTGTGAGTCATCTCTTCATAAGGAGAGCATACCCTTTGGGTGACATTTATTGCTAGTGTGACAATCACCTTCTTATTTTATCTCTTCAAATAGTGAGTAGAGGTTATGTGTCTGTTTCCTGTATTGGTGAAAAGCATCTAACTTTTGGTAAAAAGCAGTTGGTAAAAAGCATCTAACTGAGCAACATCCAGTTAATAGAAACAATATAATTTATAATTTTACATGATTTCATATTCTGTTTTTCTGTGAGCCTTGTAAACTTTCCAATGATTCAAGTGATTTAAATGATGTGTGAATTTTTTTAGTAAGGAGTTAAATAATCAGCTTTTAGAGAATTTAACTAGTATCATTCTAAAATACATTATAACCTGAAAAAATATAAATAATAACATAACTTTACAAAAATGAATTATGGAATAATGACAGATAATCAAATATATACTACCAGTTTGTGAATTAATGTTAGATTATGTTGAAAATAGGTCACTTCCAAATAAGCAATTTTTTTCATTGTTATTAATATAGACTTGAAGTTAATATTATATAGTGAGTTTCTAACTTGTAAGCCACAAGATAAAGACCTTGGCTACTTTATGCAAAAAGTATTTTGCTGAATGTATGCTGGCCTCATTAGGAGTCTCAAGAATTAAGCCTCAAAGACAGAAGGGAGCAGAACTGCTCCGGAAGACTAGGAAGCAGGGATGTCAGGAATGATCACATAGAATCTTTTTTTTTTTTTTTTTTTTTTTTTACAAAAAAATAGCTTTATTGAGATATAATTCAAGAGCATACCACTCAGTCATTTAAAGTGTACATATGAAATGTTTCAACCATTCCTTCTACCCTCTTGTTTCTCATTCAAAGATCTTATTGACCTTAAACACAGAACCATTCAATATGGTTTTTCATAAATTAATGACTCAGTAGATAAGAATTTGTGTGCAGAGATGTTAGAGACTACTATAATATTTTATTTCGTAGAAAAAAGAGGCTACCGTTCCTTGTCCATTTCTTAATTTAGCTCAGAAACTCAAATGGACACATTTAAAATAGTAATAGAAAAATTTTAAACTGTTTTGTTTGACAGAATTCTAAGATGACCTTTATGACACTCACCTCTGTTCCCCCACCCCCCATGAATATGTTATATTCATGGCAAAATGGATTTTGCAGATGCAATTATGATTACTAATCAGGTGACTTTAAAATAGGAAGATCACTCAGGTGGGCATGACCTACCATACGGTTCTTTTAAAAGTAGATCATTTTCTCTGACTAGTAGAAAAGGAAGTCAGAGAGACTTGAAGCATGAGAAAGAATCAATGCAAAAGAGGCATGCATTGCATGTGGGAAGGACCTCAGAGCAGCCTCCAGAAAGTGCTCTAGTTGAGCCAGACCAACTGCTGACTGAAATTCATCAAGAAAAACACGGCATCAGTCCTACAACTGCAAATAACAGAATTTTGTCAACCATTAGAATAAGTTTGGTAGTGGATTATTTCTTAGAATCCCAGATAAGAGTCCAGCCTGCCTAATATCTTAATTTCAGTTTTGTGAGTCCCTAAACAAACAAACCATCAAGGCTGCCCAGACTTCTGACCTACAGAACTGTGAGATAACAAATCAGTATTGTTGTAAGCTGCTAAATGTGTGGCAATTTGTTATACAGCAATAAAAAGCTAATATAACTACCTATTGGAGGTGCATTAAACAAACTTTGGCACTACAAGCATCTGAATGAACAAAAGGATCTGTATGGAATAAAGTGGAAGAAAGGCTTTTAATGAACATTAAGTCTTAAATCAATTGTTAGAAGAAGAAAATTGGAGTGGGGAACATGAAGTAATCGGAGGATAAAGGGTGGACAGGTAATCAGGTGAGTGGTGATTATTGGCATAAAAAAGAAACCTTAGTAATGGAGATATAAGAAGACAGGCAAGATTGTATTAGAGAGTCATAAAAGGTAAGGTCAAAGAGCTGAGATTAACAAATTGATGAAGCTCTAAAATGCTGTGTCAATAAATGATTCTCAACTCTTTAGGGAATTTTAATCCAAGAGGACATTTTTTAAAATGAATATCAGAATAGCACTTCTGAATAACTGAATCAGAAATTCTGGCATACGTGACAGCATCTAGATTGTTTAAAACTTCTGTAAGTGATATTGAGGTACAGCCAAGTTTGAGGTCCACTAGTGGGGATTCCGAAATTCACAGAAATCTAAGGAATATCTATGGATTAAAGCTATGCTAGAATGTACAGCCTCTCTCCCTCCCTCCCTTTCTTTATTTCTTCTTTCCCAGTGTAAGAAAAATACATGAGTCAACATTAGCTGAATTATAATACTGCTGTTTTTTACGGCAAAAATGAAGAATATTATAAAAGTCAAACAGTGAAAGTCGCCGAACATGATTCCTATTGTAATGAAAATTTCTGCTGTATTATTTCATTAATATAGTTTTTACTCTAATATAAACTGTTTAAAGGTATATATCTGTAATATTTTAATAGTGTCCCAGGTTTGATTTCCCTGGAAGCAGACTTTGAGACATATATTAATATATAGGATATTGATTAGAATGTTCTCTTGATATCCACATGGAAGGAAGGAATGATGATTTTGCAGAAAGCTCTATGGAGCACTCTCAAGATAGATGTCACCCTTCATAATTGCCCCAAGTTGGGCAAGCTGATTTGGCCTTATATTCCTACTGAGATCTATAATTGAAGGTAGACTCTTTTTGAAAGAAGCAATTTTTCTTATCTGAAGCAATCCACAACAGAGGATGTCCACTGAAAACCTTCTTTCCACAGAATTCCTGGCAGCTGGGAGAATAAGACTTTAATTCCTGAGAAGGGGTGGTCAGGACTGCATATCACAGTCTACAACGAATGTCTATTTCTGGCTGGTAAACATGCAGGATGTATTTATTTTAAAGTGCATTTCCCTAATTATCAAAAAAAAAAACCTAATATCTACAAATTTGTTCAAAATATTTTACCAAGGATCCTGCTTTCAAAATGTCTTTGAAACTGGTTAGCAACTAGTCATATGGGTGATGGTATAATTCAATGAGACAATAAATATGAAAAGAAGATATTTTTAGGGAAGAGGATGTGTATAATTGTCAATATGTAGAGTTTGATGTATTTGCATAAAAACAAAGCAAATTTTAAAATACATGATTTCATGTGTCATTTTAGATTTTGACCTATTTTTGGAAAGATTGCCAAAAGTTGAAACCTTTTAAACCTAATCTATTCTTACCTAACATAGTTGTCGGGATTTTTTTCTTTTAAATACTTCGTTTTTATTTCACTTCTGGGATATTATATTCTCTAGATTTTCATTTCTCTTGTTCTAAATTTCTTTCCTCTACCAAGATGGAAGTGACAGATTCCTTCTAGAAATCAGAAAATTCACATTTGTGATTAACTCAGTTCTGCACTTAACTTCTTTACCATCCTCCCAAACAATACAGGGAACTTAGAATATTTTAATTCCAATTAAACCATTATTACTTATAAATAATTTCTATTCAGTGATTTATTTTAATTTTTACTTAAATATTATTTTTTTATATAATCAATACTTTGTTTAGATTTATCCATAAGTTTAATATCTTTAATTAAGCAATCTTTGTTCCTGAATTTTCTGGGATATTTTTTCTTATTTCTAAAGAATATATTTTAGAAGTTCCTTTGGTGACAGTCCTTGGTAGTAAACTCTCTCAGTATTTGATAGCTAAAACTATATTTATGTTGCATTTGTTCTGGAAAGATACCTTAACTTTGTATGGAATTGTTAGTTTAACAGGTATTTTCTCCCTGCATTCTGAAGATATTCTACTATCTTTTAGCTTTAATTGTTGCGTGTTTTTGTTTTTCTGTTTGTTTTGTGTTGTGTTTTTGAGACAGAGTCTCGCTTTGTCACCCAGGCTGGAGTGTAGTGATGTGATTTCAGCTCACTGCAACTTCTACTTCCTGGGTTCACAGGATTCTCATGCCTCAGCCTTCTGAGTAGCTGTGATTATAGGCGTGCACCACCACTCCTGGCTAATTTTCATATTGGTAGTAGAGACAGCCTTTCGTCATGTTGACGAGGCTGGTCTCGAACTCCTGAGCTCAAGTGATCTACCTGCATCAGCCAATAGTGGCATTTTAAATCTTTGTCTCTGGTGTTCTGAAATTCAAACATGATATTTTCAAATGTGGCTTCTTTCTTCCTACATGGAAATTATTAAGATTTCTAATTCTGAGGACTTGCACATTTTACCAATTCTAAAAATTTATCCAACATTATCTACTTCGTATTGGTTCTGACTCATTTACTGTGCTCTAATTCTGGAAATCCAGTTGGTTCTATGATAGATTATTCATTCTATCCTTTACACCTCTTAACCTGTTTTTTATATTTTTCATTTCTTCTCTCTCATTTGTTTTCTAGGTAATTTCTTTAATTTTATAATATAGATTATTAATTTTCTATTTTGTTATATGTATTATGCTATTTAATTAAACTATGGTTTCTAATTATAACATTTTTCAATACTAGAAGTTCTAACTCTTCTTCTGTTTCAAATATTCCTGGTAAATTTTGATAGTACACTATTCTTTAGTCATAATTCAATTTCCTCATATTTCTTCTTTAATCTTATTAAATGTGCTCACTATGTCTTATCTGATGAAATCAATATTAATGTTCTTTCTGTTTTGATACTGGAATCTTTTTCTCACTTTTGTTTTTTTCCTGGCTATCAAGACAGTCATAGATTTGATTTTTTTTTTTAGAAATTTTTAATTTCTAAACTAAAAATATCTAAATTTTTGTGGATTTATTTGAGAGCTGAAGTTGAAGTGAGTTCTCAGAGACACATTTTGTTTGCTTCTGTTCCTCACCTGAGGAGTTCACGATTAACTGGGTAATCTTAAAACTTCTTTGGCTTGTGTTTTTGGATGCACAGATGTTGCTAAGTCCAGCTCCCCACCATAAGATATGCATAATGTAAATAGGCATTTCTAAGGCAGTTTTTAACAGTCAGAGTTTAGTAGAGGAAATAGAAAATACCTGTATTTCAAGTAGTAAAGAATATAATAAATGGAACTAGATGCTTAGAAAATTATTGGAAGTGCCAAAGAAGTGGAAATCAGGGGGCATGCTTAGACTTTCAAAATCACCCCATCATGGTTATGATGCAGAGCTCCTGAATAATTTTTGTTATTGTCTCACCACTGGGCTGCTACAGAAACCTTATTCTCAGGAAGCTAATTCCTAGACATTTAAACATGGACATTAATTGCTGCAAATATTCCTGGAGCTTATGTGAATGTTGCATCTGCCACAGGAAGAGTGCCTCATTTCTGCCTTCTATACCTCATATGAATTGACACACAGGACCATGGCTACAAGGGAATCTAAAAATATAGCTTTTAGCTTTTCCACTTCACCAATAGAAAGAGAGTAAACTGAAGGGTTGAGAAAGCCAATCCAATTGTTCATCACTTTTTTTCCCTTTTTCTTCTATGTGAAGCCAAGGTATAGACAGGCATGTGTACCCAGCTCCCCCCCTCCACACACACACACACTTTACTGTTAGTGTTATACCCCATGCTTCTTTATCTGCTTTCTTCTGTTCTGTCTTAAGTAGTTAAATCTCTACGATTGACCAAGGAAGTCACTGGCTTTAGCATTCAGTTACCCTTATTAACTTGACTTTTCCTGTCAAATGTAGATTTCCTGGATTCCCTTTATGTTTTGTCAAACTCAACTGTGTATGTAGAAGATGTTTTAAAATAATGGATCTGGTAGTTTTACTTATGATATCTGAAAGGGGTTTTTATAACATCTGTTTGCTAAATGTAGAACTATGTTTTAAGGCCATTTTTTTTCTTTTTGTATTTTTTGATATCTCAATGACCAGTACTTCTTAGTCTCCTTTACTAATCCCTCTTCTTCCCAGCCTCTAAGTATTGGAATTTCCTAGGAATCAGTCTTCAGGCCCCTTCTCTTATGTATTTATATTCTTTTCCTAAATGGCCTTATTCAATACTGTTTTTAAAATGTCATCTTTATATGCTGGTGACTTCCAAATTAATATATTCAAGTTAGACCTTTCCCTTTTGCTCCAGATAATTTATCCAAGGACTGCATTATATTCCTACCTAGAAGTTTATGAGACATTTCAAACAGACCTTGAAGGTCCAAAATAGAAATTTTAATTTCTCCAAACTACAGACATTGAAGGTCCAAAATAGAAATTTTAATTCCTCTAATCTACTCCCAATGGAATTTCCCTCAGTCTTTTTCACCTCAGTAAACAATACAGTGATGTATTCAGTTAATCATAAAAAAGCCTAGAAATTACCTTATTCTCTTTTCAAGCTCTCTAATATCCAGTCCATGAACAAATCCTGTCAGTTCTATCCTAAGTAGAATCACTTTTCACGGCTCTCACTTGTATAGTCAATATACAAGACTATTGTATATATACACAATGGAATACATTTAGCCATAAAAAGGAATGAATTCATGTCTTTGGCAGCAACATGGATGGATCTGTTTTTCACTTAAGGCCATTGTCTTAAGTGAAAAAACCAGACCCAGAAATACAAATATTGCATGTTCTCACTTTAAGTGGTAGCTAAATAATGCATACACATTGACATGGTGTGGAATAGTAGAAGAGGAGACTGGAATGGCAGGGGTTGATTGGGGAATGATGAGAAATTAGCTCATCATTCTGAATGTACATCAATCAGAATGTACATTATTCTGGTGGTGGATATGCTAAATGCCCTGACTTCACCACTGCACAATATATCCACATAATAAAATTACACTTGTATCCCATAAATTTAAACAGACCTTCCCACTATCACGCTAGTCTCAACCACCATCATCTCGTACCTGTGCTTCAATAATAGGTTAATAGACATCCAAGTACATAACTGAAAAATCCTAACTAGTTTCTCCTCTACTCTCCTTTTTTAAAACTTGTCCTTTAGAAAGCAAAGTGCACTTTTAAAGATGTAAATGAGACAATGCCACTTTAAGCTAAAACCTCCAATGTCTTTCCATCTTATTTAGGATGAACTACAAACTTTTTATGTGATCAGTTCCTGTATATCTCTGCAGCATATCTACAATGTATCTGTGATATGTTTTGAATTTACCCCTTTGCACACCCCATTCTAACTGCACTGGCATTCTTTTGTGTGAAAAACAAAGTCCACTCCATTTCATCTAGAATGCTCTTTCCCAAGTTCTTTGATTTTCCCACTCCAGTACTTTATGCTGATCCTAAACAAATGTCATATTTTAGGGGCATTTCCTTATGACACTATCTAAAATAACCATTCCTATACAGCTATCTATTATCTTATACATATAATTCCTTTATGACATCTATCACAATCTAAAGCTATTACATAATTGTTGACTTTTGTGTTGCCTGTACTTTCAAATTTATTCCAGATTTCATGAAGGCAAGGTTTTGGTTTTATTTTCTTTACCATTATGGCCTATATATATGCTGATTAAATGGATGGATGGATAAATGGATGGATGGGTGGATGGGTGGATGGAAGGAAGGACAAATGATACTCAGGTGAAGCTGCTCAGAGTCAGTAGGTTATGTGGGAAAATATATATCAGGGAAAGCACTTGGACTGGATTACATATTTTAAAGGCATGAATTCATTAATAATTTATTGGACTAGATGAAATCATCCAGGGATAGCATAGCAAGGATAAAACTCTGGAGAAGACCAATATTTATTTTATGCTCTCTGAAGATAAAACCATGTTGAATTTTTTTCTTGCTGCAGTTTTAGTACCTAGTGTAGTCCTTCACATAGGACATGTTCAATACATTTGACTAATTTAATAATTGAGTGAATTAAATATTGGACAGAATATCCCACTAAAGGGAATATAAAGCAGGAATTAGAGACTTAAGAGGAGAACTGAGAAAGTATGAGTTAATTGAAACTAGACAATAAAGGGGTTTCAAGAAGGAAGAACTATTCAGAAATCTGAAAAACTACAGAAGAGTCAAATCAGATAAGGTCTCAGTACAATTCATTACACATATCAAGCAAAGCAGTAACTGGAGGCATTGACATTAATGGCTATTAGAAGATACTTATCTCTATGCTAAATATTAATACATTGCATACATATCAGTAAACACCCTGAGTATATAGTCTTTAAATGTTTCCTTCATTGCATGCTGACATTTCCTAGTTTTGAAGAATGTCTCTATTTTTTTATATCTGTTAATAATAATATATCTAAGATGCTTCTTTAAATTCAAGATCTGAGTCATGTTATCAATACATTCGGTCATACTGTCATGAAAGAAAACTAATAATAATTACTCAAGATCTTAATTAAATGTTTGGAAAGGTAGTTTGAAATAAATATTTGGAAACCAATAAAGAGATGACACTGTTATTACTGAATGTCAAAGAATGGAAAATTTGTGACTAAGTCCCCAAATTTGCAGCAGTCATGGTAAAAATTTGTAAAAAGAATTACAGCAGTTGTAAAAAGAATTACAACAGTTAAATCTCAAGAGGAGACCACATTAAGTACCATTGTTAAATATTTTCTCAAGGATGCAGACCTTAACAGAAAAGGGTGACTACTTAAAGCTGACTACTATGCAAATATCTCGGCAAGACTTTAGGTATCTGGGTCCCCTGCAGAACACAGCTGCTATAATCTTTACAAATGTAGGATTCTGCTAGGGATAGGAAAAGAGCCAGGCTCATTGGAGACTTATTGTGGGGGGGGGAAAAAAAAAATCCTGTAGCACTTTTTGCGCAGCATCTGCATCTAAATAATATGATTAGATCCCTAGGGCAACTTATATGGAACACTAAACTGGCCACAAAATATAAAATTATGATGTATTATTAATTCTGTCCTTTCCTCATATAAACATTTATTACAGGTAAAGTATCTTGTGGTTGTGTTGGACCCTGATAATACTAATAACTGATAGCATTAGGTTCAAGAAGAACAAACAAAAGTGTTTGCTCCTGCTCCTTTATATTTAGGCTTGAACTATCATTTAAAATACCATAGCTAGAAGTGAATGTGATTCTGTTTAAGGGGAGGTTCACAAAACCCTATCTCTCCTTGTTCTGAAATCAAAATCAGAAAGTGAGGTGGAAGACCCTTACTTCCCCAGAAATTAGAGAAGAATCAGGAGTCAGGAGACTCCAACTCTGCTTCAGATCTGTCCCTCCTATCACCTGAGTAATTACCAGTAGAGATTCCTCAGTGTCCTTAGATTAGAGAGAGAACATCTGCATTGATTATATCTTCAGTTAATTGCCACATATACATACTGAAACAAATATTTTCATTTCTTCATTAAAACATATTTTATTTAGTATTTGTTTTAACACGTTAATTTTTAAAGTAATGCTAGCTTATTGTAAATATCAAATAAAATAGAAATTTACAAAATAAAAACCAAGAGTCCTACCTCAGTTCTACCCTACTCTTCAACACTACTCTGCCTGGATTGCTACTGTGAATGGGTTTCACTTTGTCTTCCATGTATCTGTAGTCTGTATACACACAATTCCCTACAAACCTATATGAAGACCATTTACTCCATATAGACAGCCCTGTCAGAAGAATCTTTCACCCTTCTCTTTCTTTTCAAATATTTCTTCTCAAATTTTCTAATCTATTCCCCTTCTCTAAAGTGTTGCTTGGAAGAGGATTCAGAACAGGTAGTGATAGATTTCAGAACACAGCAGCTGAGACCAATGATTGATTTTGCTCCCTGAAGTCAGGTATCTGAAAGGCACATTCTTATAGCTGTCTCCCTACTCTTGTCTCTTTCCAGTATGAGTAGCCAGAAAAATTCTCTTAAAAGGTACATCAGATCGTATATCTTCTCTGTTCAAAACTCTCCAAAATCTCATTTCTTTGGGAATAAAAACAAAAATGTAATACAACAGCCTCAGTGCCTGCTGCGATCTGAACCCCCCCATCCTACTCATTATCTCTCCAGTATTATATCCTCTGCTTCTGCCTTTTCCACTTCATCCTGGAGACTCCAGAGATACTATGTTCTTTGAATATTTCTCTCTGCGAAAACAGACACAATCACAAAAACAATTGCATTGGTTATTCTCTCTTCTTGGGAAATTCTTCTCCCAGACATTCTCATGGCTCATTTCCCAACCTCTTTTGAGTCATTGCTCAATTATTGCATTCTTGGTAAAGTGAACCCAGACCTCCACTCCCTATTAAAAGCAGCAATCATGGCCTCAACACTCCTGATACCGCCACCTGATTCTTTCTTTTTGTAAACGTTGATCACATAACAGATAGATAGTATATATTGTACCCATGTGTTATGTGTATTATCTGGTATTCTTCACCAGAATATAATCTCCACAAGTATATGAGTTTAATCAGTGCAGCCCTAGAGTCTAGAAGAGTGGCTAGCAATAGCAGCCATTCAACAAACATTTGTAGAATAAATGAATGAATATATATACATATATAGGAGTTAATACAGCAAAATGCACTAGTGTGCAGAAACTAGAGTCAGACTGGTAGACTATCAATTATCAGCTGTAAATAGAAATAATAATTGATTCATAAGCATCTAAAACCTATTTTACAGGGTTCTTAAAAGGGTTCAGTTAGCAATTAGGTAATAATTGCAAAGAACACAGAATAAAGCCTGAAACATATTAGGTACATAATTAACATTTACTATTACCATTACTTTCTATTATACATACAGTGTACCATTTTTAAAATAAAATGGAATTATGCTGTATATATTATTTATTCAACTTGGTTTTGTACTCAATGAAATGATTTTTTTCTTTCTAAATAACACATATAGATCTCATTTATTCAGTAACTTAATAAATATCTTGAAGTGCTTATTCCATGCCTTTAGCAAGTACATACTAATTGTTTATTTCTATAATTATATAAAATTCTACTGCAGTTATATGTAATAATTTAGCCATTTTAATAATAAATATTTGAATGATCTCCAGTTTTTATTACTTCTTTTGTAACATAATCTAACAAACATCAAAACAATATTTTAATAATATAATTTACCTTTCTATATGCTTTAAATAAGAGCATACCCTTTAAGGCTATAGTGACAGTATTTCAAAGATAGTAGCTAACTGTCTCTTTGAAAAAGTAATTTACAAATTAAGCCTATTTTTGTAGCCACTATATTTATATATTAAGTAGACAAAAGTTATTTTTTTCTGGTCTGTTCTTCCTCTTTAGAGAACTGTTGTTTCCCCCCTACACTACTAGTTTCTATAAAATTGTCATGTTCTTACTCCCTAATAGCTTTCATTTTATTCAGTGTCAAAGCTCTTTACTTACGAGAGCCCCTCCAGGGTGAAAGCTAATTGGTCTACATATAACATCTAACTTAAACTGGGAAATATAAAACTTGCCTGAAATTTTGAACTTCGGATGACAGAAAGTATTGCCAACCCACTTCGATGATAGTAACAATAAGAAGTACAACTCGAGTGGAATCGCTGTCTTGTTTCTGAATACATGGACAAAATTTGACTTACAGAAAGAAAGACAATCAGGCCCACTCAAAGATAAGAGAAGTTAAAAGCCAGAGAGAGAAAGAGAGAGAGAGAAAGAGAGAGAACTGGGAATGTTTGCATTCCTACTTCCAGTTGGTTCTGAGTCCTAGCTGCATCCTGTCATACATACGTATAAGTCGATTAATCTCTTTTCTTTATTCTCTCAGCCAATAAATTGCTCTTCTTTTTTCCAAAGAATTTTAAGTTCCTATTACTTAGAACTAGAGGAGTCTAATACATACCATATGTTTTGCTAGGATTAATAAAATTAAGGAATAATAAAGAACTTTATTATAATGTTATATTAGTAAAAGACATTTCAATAATATGTCACATTCCTGTAAGACATGATATGAGATACAAATTAGTTAAGAGGCATAGGAATATGTTTTGGGGTATAGACTTTTTCCACACTATCCTTTGAGAACCGTCTCTCTAGGTTAGGCAGAAAGCTGTAGCTTTCTTGTTTTCTTGGATCTAGGGGCTAAAACTAAAACTCCTAATGAGAGACCTTTCTTTATGTGGCCTTTTCTTCTCCCCTGGTAATTAATCACACGCTCTTCAGAAGCCTTTGCTTGAAACAGTCCCTTTTTGATGTGCTGCGATCACCACTAGTCACAACTAAATGTAGTAGCAATTTCTCTAACCGAACTGGCTTTGATAAAACATGGTGTATTCCTAGAATATTAGGCTATTCATTCATCATGTATTTGATGATAATAATAATGATACCGATCGGTTGACTGTTAGCTTCTGGGTGCTCTAAGCCTTTTTTTAGCTTTTGACACAAATTACCACCAGCCCCCCAGCCATCTGTCCCTCTAGGAAAGTAAACAGCTCTCTAGAAAGCCTTCAGATATGTTCTTTAACTCATTCTAGAGTAGCACTTTTTAAACTTTAATATGTAGATGAATTGCTCCGGGATATTGTAAAATGCACATTCTGAATTAGAAAGTGTGGATGGAAGCTTGGGCTACTACATCCCTGTATACTAGGTAATGCTGATGCTGCTGGTCTGTAGACTGCAGTTTGATTAACAAGTTCCAGAGGATTTCTTACTTACTGGTCCTGTTCAGTGCTCTAATGGAATGTCCAAGTGTCACAAACTTTTCAGTGTGTCTCTCCTTTACAAAGAGTAACTTCCCACCGCACGTTTTTAAAAAATCATGTAGTGCCGAATTCAAAACCTTTTTCTTGCCCTCCCCTTCTGAGAACTGAAACAAAGAAGCCCTGTCCTACAGGCATGGTTCTTATACCACTAATAGTATCCCTTGTATAGACAACACTTAAATATCCACTGGGATGAGCAAATCAAACTATTTCCTTATGTGTGATTGTAAAGGCATAGAAGAGTGTGTTTTCATTGAGCATTATCTTTCAGATTTAACTTAGATCTTATTATTCACCTAGAAAATGGAAAAATTAGTAAAGAAACATCCCTGGCTTCTGTGTTTTTGCACTTTTATGTTTTATTTCTCCTAATCTGGAAGTTTATTCATGAGTCAATAAAGCTTCTTTTTATCTTGTATTTAAGTTTTATACAAGTAGAACCTCAAAAAAAATGTTATTCACTGACCTAGTAACTATTATAATAGCATCATTTCTTGTGGGGGAAAATTTACCTTTTTCAGTTTTGAAGTTCCATCCCCAGACAGTGACAGCTAGTACAAGAGATGAAGTTCTATTGTTTGTCGTAGACTCTTCTGGAATAACAGATATCAAAGGATACACTTTCTTTCAATGTGGACATGTTGCTACGTAATGTCTTTGTCCTGGGGAATCGATAGCAAGATGTAGAATGTAGCTCTTCTAGGTCACTTTGAATCCAGCCCAAGTTGGTTGTGATTAATACTGCTAACATCAACAGCTGCTCTAGTACTAATGTGAAATATAGAATGGTTTCAGTCTAGTTCGCTGTAGACAAGTACCCACACCATGCAAATCATCACCATCATTAACACCCTTGAAGGCAGTGTTAGGACTCTAAATGGTTTTGAAACTGAATGTCAGATCTCCCTAGAGATGAACCTTATAGCAGTAAGTCAGGTTCACTGGAGACTTACTGTGGAAAAAAAAAAACGGTTACACTTTTTCTGCAGCATCTGCTCTCTAAATAACATGATTAGATCTCTAGGGCAATTTATATGGATCACTAAACTGGCCATAAAATATTATGATATTATGACATATGATTAAGTCCCTTTATCCATATAAATATCTATTACAGAAAAGGGATCTGGAGTTGTGTTGGACCCTGATAGTACTAATATCTAACAGTACTAGGTTTAAGAAGAACAAACAAAAGTGCTTGCTCCTGAAGAAAGCAATACAGTTTTAGTCAAAATCATGACCTATTAAGAATTTCTGGTCTTTAACTGCTGTTTTTCACAAATAATCATGAAATTGCTGGTCTTTAACTATTGTTTTTCATAAATAATCATGTTATGTTTTTCCTAATGTAGCCATATACTAATTTAATTGGTGCTAGCCAAACACTTCTGATCATTTTACTCTAAGATGTCAGTTATTAACATTTGCAAACAATATGTATACAATTTATGTCATTCACTGGATTTAACAGTGTGACACAGTGATTTATAATTAAAACTTGATTAGTAATACCTGTAGTTTAAAAATGTACTGTGATATTCACATATCTTAGTGAAAAGGAATCTCTCTGACACTGTGGGTAATGCAGAGGTAAAGTCAGTGTTCTAATAAGAGGAAGATGGACTTTTACTTGTACTGCAGGAGAGGTAATTGTGTCTTTTCTGAGTTCTTTATAGTACTTTCAGTGTGGGGTGGGAATGTGGATTCAAATACCTGTCTAGGCACCCTTGATTACACACACTCACATTAAAGGGACTGGATTATCTTTGTAACAGAATATGCTGTCATTTGGTAATTTTACAGATCCTAACAACATGCTTTATACCGTCTTATACACACCTAGTTGAGCACAGGCAATATAACCTAGCATAAAAATACCAACCAACAGTAACAATAACAACAAAACTTTGTGCCTACTCCCAATGAAGTAGAAACTAATTTAAATATTTCCAATTTTAAGCTTTTAAAAATTAGCAACATGTGTTTTGCTTCTTTTGTTTTCTTTCTTTTCCCGTTTTTTTTTTTTTTTTTTTTTTTTTTTTTTGAGATAGGGTCTCACCCTGCCACTCAGGCTGTAGAGCAGTGGCACAATCAGAGCTCACTACAGCCTCATTCTCCTGGGCTTAAGGGATCCTCTCACCTCAGCCTCCTTAGTAGCTGGTACTACAGGCACAGTACCACACCTGGCTAGTTTTTTTTGTGGAGACAGGGTTCACTATATTTTCTAAGCTAGTCTTAAACTCCTGGGCGCTATTGCTCCGCTCACCTTGTCCTCCCAAAGTGCTGGGATTTCAGGCTTGAGCCACTGCACCCACCCTTCCTTTCTTATGAAAGCATTTTTTTACTCTAAAATATTTCAAACATATAGACAATTATAAAAAATAATACAACACACATCTACATATTTGCCACCAAGATTTAATAGCTATTAACAGTTGCCATATTTGCTTAATACAAATGAACTTGCAGATACAAAAAAGCCTGTGTCTGTTCCTTCTCCTCTATTTCTTTACAGAATAAGTTGCTGTAAATAATTTCTGTACAAATCTTTTGAACTGTATTCCAATTTTATACTCCCAAATTTACACCATTATTACAATCTATATTTTAAGAATTTACAGCAATGATGTTCTATGTTTTTAAATATTTCTTTTTTCTCTGAACATATTTTTTAATGCTAATGTATATAGCTCTATTTCAGTCATGTTTACTGTTATAGGACATTTCACTGGATGAATAAACCACATAAATCACAGCTTTCTGGTAATGTGGTTCTACAAGGAATAATTCAATTATTTAGATTTTTTCCCCACTAAAACAAGTAATACTTCATTGAACATCATGGTATATATATCCTCAGGTGTATGTGTGGGATATTCTCTAGGATGAATGTCTATAAGTATAACTACTGATACAGGGTATGAGCATCTGCAAATTCCCTAGGTATTGACAGTTGCTCCCCAAGGTGATGTGCCAATTGTCACTCCCAACAGTAGCATATGAGTTCCTATTTTGCGTCATTCTAAATAGCTCCTGGTATTGTCCAAGTAAAAAGGGTGGTATGATAGTAAATGATATAACATTTGTTTTACTTCCCCCTGAAATATCAGTGAACCCTTTGTGTATCATTTTATATTTCATTAGCCATTGCTGTGGTTTTTTATATCTCAAAGTCCTGTTTTCTATATCTTTGTTTAGTTCTTTATTTTTATTTGTAGTTGTTTCTATATTTTAATATGGATTATTTTCAGTTATAAATTTTAACTTTAGTGTAAAGATTTTCTAAGATGTAGCATCCAAAAAAGTTTTGAAGCAATTCAAATCTTTACTTATCCCTGCGGGGGGGTGGAATTTTCTGAAGTGACTATTTCAGTTTATATTACTTATACTTTTTTCACATATCTCAGTATTATGTTTTAAGCCACAGTTCTTGTAATTTTATAATATTCCATGGAGAATTAAATAAATATAGAAAGAGGATTTACTTATGTTTAAATAATTTTTATTCTTGATAATACGATGGATTTTTAGGAGTTTATTTTTAAACATTTTAAATGGTTGAATTTCACTCTACTTGCAGGCCAAGAAGTTAAGCTTCCAAAGTTTCATAAATACTGACAAGAGATTGAGATTCCTGTCTCTGGAAGTGGCAGGAGTTTCATGTTTGCATCAACTCCCCTGCCCCACTCCCACCACTAGGAGGTGACACAGAGGAGCCCACATGCACGCTGAACACATCATAGATTCCCATTCTAGCTGAGGAACCCCAAGCTTAGACAACCCCAGTCTTTTATATTAAGCAGGAAGAATGACTGCTGTTTGCTTTGAAGGGAGGCACTATCTTTATTATACTGGATAGCAAGCAAGCCTGTTCTTTGCTTTGAAGGGAGGCACTATCTCTGTCTTCCAAGCTCTTCTTTATATAATCATCCTTGAAAAGCTAGTTGTAAACAACAAAAAAAGAAAAGTAGTTATGGCCTCTGCTCACAAGATACACAGAAATATGAGAGACAAAGACTAATCTCTCAAAACTTGTGGCTGGACAAACAAAAATGTATACATGAGTAAATTTAAACAGTTGCTTTATGTTGAATTTTGTAAATTACATATAAACTTTTTAAAACTAAAGCTTTCCATTCAAACTAGTATTTGTACATTCTTCAAAAATAATCCAATTGTAAAGAAGGGCTTGAAATACAAAGCAACAACACCTTGCTCTACCCTTTGCCTTCCGCAGTCCCTCTCCTCAGAAGTAAACACTTACAACTCTTTCATTTTTAGTTTTCTGATTTGTTATCTCTAATAATGTGCTGGTAAATTAACAGCTAGCTCTCCGTATTTTGTCCCAATACCAACGTTGATTGATATATTTTGTTTATGTGAGATACAAATTAAATAGTGAAGCATATGTCTAAATTTGACCATTCATCAATGATGTGATTTTTTTTTTTTTGCTACAGTAGATAATAGTTTTTGAACAGGAAGCATTTTTCTCATTTTTGGGGTGTTATTTACATTTTAGTGGCCACACAAATCACACAAGTTTAAATGGAATCACCATTATTGATAGTTTCTCCATGACTTTCCCAAGTTCAATCAGCAAAGCAATATACTAAGCCCCTATATGCAGTGTTGGATGATCTCTGTGGTGTAAATATTCTCAATTACAAGTTGCCAACTTGCCATTGTGGAGCATGCAGTGGGGAGGGGACCTGCAGTAGCATGCCATGGTACAGCATGCTGCCGTATGGACGCAGTAGGTGTGAATCATTCTCAAGAACGTAGATAACAGTAAAAGGTAGTAAAGTAATTTTGAAGTGACAAGTTTGAATATAATTTTTATAATATAAATTTTATATTTATAAGGTTATATAGTTTTATTTTTAGTCAAGGCTATATTTATTAACCAGCTCAGAAAACTCCTGAAAATTTAACATTTGGATCTTGTGAGCTTATACAAACTGATTCTATCACACCACTGACTACCTCCATATCTTAAACCAGTATGCAAACCACTGCTTTTTGATTTATCAGTTCTATACATTATCTTCTGATTCCCTGCAATAATAGATGAAAATTTGGCCCACTTATGTTATTATGATCCCCAAAGAGCCCTTTATCCTGGTATTCAGCTCTTTATATAGACTCTTCCCTCATGGAATGACTGATCTGTGTAACCAATAGGAAATAATGGTATGTGAATTTCAAGATTAGGATGAAAGAGTTGTTGCGATTTTAGCCTTTCTTTCTTGAATCACTTGCTTTAGAGGAAGCTAGCCACCAAGTTGTGAGAACACCAAGCAGCCCTACAGACAGGTCCATGTGGTGAGGGACTGAGACCTTCTGCCAACAAGCAAGAGCTCCTACCTACTCTGAAGGCATCTTTTTGTGTTATTAGCATTTATTGTTGCTAACAAGATTACTAATGCCGACCTGATTCTTATTTCTGTGTCAGTGCCTGTTATGTGTTGAAATCTATCTCCTCCAAAAAAGATATGTTGAAGTCCTAACAACTGGTACTTCAAAATGTGACTTTATTTGGAAATAGTGTCCACTCATATCTTAACTAATTACATTAAAGTGATGTCACACTGGAAAGGATGGGCCAGTAATCCAATATCACTGGTGTCCTTGTAAGAAGGACCTGCTGAAGACAGAGACACACAGGGAGAATATCATGTGATGAAGAAGGCAGGGATTGGAGTTTGGAGCTGCAAGCTGAGAATGCCAAAGATTGCCAGCCAACCACCAAAAGCTAGGAAGAGGCGAGTAAGGGTTTCCCTGTAGGTTTCAGAGGGAATATGGCCCTGCCCACACCCTTGATTTTGGACTTCCCTCCAGAACCATGTGACAAAAATTTCTCTTTTAAGCCACCCAGTATGTGGTACTTTCTAATAGCAGCCCTAGGAAACAAACATAGTGACCTCGTTTCTTTCTCTCTGGAAAAAGAATTCTTTCTGTTTTCATACTGCTATGAAGAGCTTCCAGAGACTAGACAATTTATAAAGAGAAGAGGCGCAATTGACTCACAGTTCAGCATAGCTGGGGAGGCCTCAGGAAACACAGTCATGGCAGAAGGCGAAGGGAAGGAAGGCACCTCCTTACCAGGTGGCAGGAAGATGTGCTGAGCCAAGGGGGAAAAGCCCCTTATAAAACCATCAGATCTTGTGAGAACTCACTCACTCACACAAGAAGAGCATGGGGGAAACACCCCCATGATTCAGTTACCTCCACCTGGCCTTTCCCTTGACACGTGGAGATTATAAGGAGTATAATTCTAGACGAGATTTGGTGGGAACACAACACCTAACCATATAGCCTTCTATTTATCTTTTGTTGTTTGCAATTGCCCAAAGGTGTGCCTAACTGCAATTTTCTTTTTCAATTTTTCGTGCTTTGTGCTGTGTAATTAGAATATTCTGGCACATGAAAACTTTAAAACTCTGGAAAATTATCTGACATAATTTGATAATTTCAACCCATTATCTCCTCTCTGTTTTTCTTTTTTTAATTTGTGTAAAAAATTGTTGAAGCTCCTCATTTGGCCCACTATGCCCCTTTTCTGACTGTCTCTCTTTTTCTTGAAGTTCTTTTTAGTCATTCTAGGCTTTCTATTAATTTTTAAATAATTTGTTAATCATTTAAAATTTCAATTCATTCCTGCTGTTTTATTTCTTTTTAATTTTCATATGTTCATTTTAATTTTTCCTTTAGGGAGCCACATATACTTGAATTTCTCTGAAGTGCTAATTAGAGGGGGAGTTTTTTTTATTGTTTTGTGTAAGTGTTTTCTGGTTTCCAGATTATTTTCAGTTTTTTGTTTCTTCTTTGCTTTTAATATAGTGACCTCTTTTTCTCAAGTGTCTGATGACACTAGTACACTAGTTCCTCTTTAGAGTGACACTCCACACACTGTCCTCTGGTATTTCTATGGGCTTACTCACTGATAGAGAGGTAGGAGGTTCACTATTAAGCTAGAGTCACCTAATATCCTGAAGGTGAAAGGGTTTATCTTAGAAGCAGTAACATTTATGCTTGGAGGTCTCAGAGATTTCTCTTTGGAGGAAACCTGAATGGTAAATACCTGGCAGCAACGTGGTAGGTAGAGTCTTAACTATACCTGTATAGATTTTCATTTAATACTCCAGTGTTTAGTTCCGTCTTTAACTTGCACCCTTCTTTATGCCTGGCTTTTCCTAGGGCCCAAACCTGTCCTTGGGCTTCTCAGAATATATTATGATCCTATATGATTTATTCTGTTTTGTATTCTAGCACTCATTTTAACACAATCTCAGTAGGGAAAGTAGATAAACAGCAGTTTAAAATCTTGAACCAGATATACAGAAATTTTCTTTCTTCAAAGCACATTTTAATTCAGTCCATTTAAAATGTAAAAAAATATATCCATAAAGGCATAATATATATAATTTAAAATTTCTATAGTAAACAAGGTAAAAGGTCCAAAATTTCAGTAGATATTACATATTACCAAATGAAAAACAGAATATCTTCTGGTTTGCTTATTTTTAGAATTGTTTTTTTCCTTTAAACAACTGTAATTTGTAGCCTCTTAGTTCTTCTACTATTTTTTTTCCTTTGAGACAGAGTCTCTCTCTGTCATCCAGACTGGAGTGCAGTGGTATAACTTTGGCTCACTGCAACCTCCACCTCTTGGGTACAAGCAAGTCTCTTGCATCAGCCTCCTGAGTAGCTAGAATTACAGGTGCCCGCCGCCATGCCTGGCTAATTTTTGTATTTTTATTAAAGATGGGATTTTGCCATGTTGGCCAGGCTGGTCTTGAACTCCTGGCCTCAAGTGATCCACTCATCTCAGCCTCCCAAAGTGCTAGGATTACAGGTGTGAGCCACTGCACCCAACCTCTACTAATGGTTTTTATGTATGCATCTTATTTGAGATTTCATCCTGAAATTCAACATGACATGACATAAAGTGCAGTAGACCAATGGCCACAGGCTAGGAAAGTCCTGGATTTGCCTATGAGTTGTGGAATTTGGGGCAAGGTATTTCAGCTTTCAGATTCTTGAGTTTCTCTAACCTGAAGTGAGATATTGGACTGGGTGAAATCTATGTTCTTATCAGACTCTGTGATTCTGTTGTTTAAATAGAAATACTTTATTCTTCTAAATATATTTTTGCAAAAATTTTAGATGTAATTCTTGCCACTGAATATAGCAAAGGATCTTATCTGGATCTACTCTCTTATCTTCTGAATTATTATCTGAATCCTCTCTCTTTCTACTCCACTATTATCTTGGCCCAAGCGATGCAATATGGTATCCTAGCCCTCTATAATCCATCTCTGTATAGCATTGGGAGATAGCATCTTATACTGCAAATCAAATTATATCACTCTACTACTTTTCAGTAATATCAATAATAAAGTCCAACTCCTTACCAAGACCTGTGTCCATGATTTAGACCCTGCCTAATTTTCCATCCCTATCTTAGCCCTTTGCACTCAGTTAAGTTTGCTAAAACCATAATGGTCATTTTTTTATTCCATCAAATATACCAAATTTTCTTGCTCCTGCTGTCTTTCTGCCAAGCCTGTCTCTCTTTTCTGCATTTCCCAGGGATCATCCTTATGTCAGAACCCAGCTTAAAAGCCATTTCCTCATTTAAAAAAACAACAAAGCACTATCATTCCCCCTCCTACATCCATTGTTTCCTTAATCATACTCTTCACAATTTGTAATGATTTGTTAGTTTGGTGAGGGCCAGAAACAAGTCTTTCATTGATCACTATATCTCTTGTGCCTGGCATCCTTTCTGAGACAAAACGAGTGTGTGATAAATAATTGATGAAATAGGAATAGGCACTAAAATGAAGGATTTGTATATAAAACTTAGTATTGGAATGAATTTTATTTTAGAAAAGTGATAACTGGTTACGCAGATCAAAATCAACTATGGTGCAAAGAAATAAAGAAAAACAAATTAAAAATTATTACATTTATTTCTTAACTTGTATATTTTTATATTCAAACTGCATTAAATTAAGCCTGTTTATATTCATATTTTTCCAGGCTGACCTTGCTTTAAATTGTAAGCATTTTTAGAATAATTTATGCATCAAGAAAAGGGTATAATGCTCTAGTGATGCAAGGCCCCTGAGGGCAGAGTATCAAGTAAAATATTCATGAAGCTTAAGTGCAAGAGACGTCAGATTTTCTGTAGTATTTTAACACTGCATTTCTGTATAAGGGAATTGTAAAGTGCAAGAATATGAGAGAAGATAAATATTTAGGATAATAAAGAGGGCCTGTAAAGTGAGTTCTTACCTTTTACAGCTATTATTCTCCCAAGTGTGTGTGTGTGTGTGGAGAGAGAGAGAGAGAGAGAGAGAGAGAGAGAGAGAGAGAGAGAGAGAGAGAGAGTGGTGGTGTGTATCAGATCATATTAAAAGTTCCCTTATATTAAGAAATAATATAGAATTAGCTATGTTGGTTACCTTCTGATTTTCACTCACATCTGACTGTTTGGATTGGGATGTGTTTTCTTTAGCTACTTTGTATGAAAAAGAAAAGATGGGGCATAATGTCATAGTAGTTGCAGAAGTTTTGTAAGAAATTTCCAGTTCCTCCAGATGAAAGATAACCTTTCTTTCTCAACTTTTCCACTTTCAACTGTATGCTTCATAAGACATTCATTATTTTCCAAGGTGTTCAACACAGATGTGGAGGAAGAGCATTGGGAAATATTTAATATGCAATAATCTTTAGAGTTCTTTATCTTGAAAATGGCCTCTAAAAGTTAAATTAGTGATAATATAAAAAGAAACCTTTCCATGTAAATTTGTCTATAGGTATTTATTTATCTTTCTGATATCATTGATTCATTTGTTCTTTTTATCAAAAAAAATTTTAATATTGGGTAGGTTTGGGGAATCAAATGTTGTGTTAAAGATACAAAGCTCTACCTCATTTTGAAGAGGTTGCTCACCTCTGACCTGTGGTTAACTCTCAGGTTTTAGGTCACTGTGCAACATACGAAATAGTAGAGCATAGGATATGTAAGCTTAGAAATTAGTGCAGTCTACAGTACCTTTATTTTGTAATATTCTTGAACATTTAATCTGTAGAATATGATGGTTCGTCATTATCTCCGATTAATAACATCTTGCTTGATTATCTTTCTTTTTGAAATGGCTAGACCAACATTTTTCTTTCAGAGCAGTAGCTATAACATTGTCTGAAATTACAAATGAGGACCTATCCAAAGTAATTTACTTGTTCTAAGTAAATTTACTTGTTCTAAGTAAATTCAGAATTAACAAGTAATAGAAAGGTTTATTCACCCTCGTAGCCCTTAACATGACTGGTCATCAACATTTAGAACCATGTTAATTGCCAACACTGTCATGAATGGGGTTTTTATGCACCTAACTTTGCTGCATAGCCAAAGATTCCATAAAAATAAGACTTTATGGAGGTGGACATAACTGGAACAGGTAAACCATAGCCTCATTAAGCAGAAAATTCCGATTACATAGAATTTATGTATTTACTTGTGATTGCTTGACTGAGGCCATGGGTGGCTTCTTTCTTTTCCCCTCAGCTTTATTAAGGTAAAATTGACAAATAAAAATTGTATATATTTGCAGTATACAAGGCAATGTTTTGATATATGTACATAATGTGAAATGAATAAATCAAGCTAATTAACATCTAGTGCTGCACATACTTATTTTGTTATAAGAGCATTGGAGATCTACTTTATCAGCAATGTTTAATTTTTACAACATATTAAAATATGTATTTTATGTTATATATATTTTATATATTTACAATATATTATTAACTATAGTCATCATATATAAATATAATATATAGTCATCATATCATACAATAGATCTCTTGAACGTATTCATCTAAGTAAAACTGCGCCTTTTAACCAATGCCTCTCCATTTCCACTACCATCCTTCTCTACTCCTGGAAACCTGCATTTTACCCTCTGCTTGTATGAATTTGACATCTTTTAGATTCCAGATATAAGTGAGATTATGTAATAGTTATCTTTCTATGCCTGGCTTATTTCACTTAGCAAAAGTTCCTCCAGTTTCATCCATGTGATCACAAATGACAGAATTTCCTTCTTTTTACAGGCTGAATAGTATTCCTCTGTGTGTGTGTGTGTGTGTGTAGCTCACATTTTCTTCATTCATTCATCTGTCAATGAACACTTACATTGGTTGATTACATATCTTGGCTATTGTAAACAATGCTGCTGTGAATACAAGAGTGCAAATATCTCTTTAACATACTGATTTTATTTCTTTTGGACATTTATACAGAAGTGGGATTGCTGGATCATATGGTAGTTCTGTTTTTAATTTTGGGGGGAAAATTTTTATTGTTTCCATAGTAGCTCTACCAATTTAAATTTACACTAACAGTGTATAAAATTCCCTTTTGTTCACATTCTCACCAATACTTGTTATCTTGTGTCTTTTTAATAGTAGCCATTCTCACTGGTGTAAAGTGATATATCACTGTGGTTTTAATTTGCATTTCCCTGAAGATTAATTATGTTGAGCTTTTTTCATAGCCCTGTTTACCATTACATGTCGTCATCTGATTAATGTCTATTCAGGTCATTTGCCCATTTTACAATCAGTTTATTTGTTTTCTTGCTATTGAATTGTTCAAGTTTCTTGTTTATTTTGGATATTAATAGTTTGTAAGGTTTGCAAGTGTTTTTTCCCATTTTGTAGATTGTCTCATCACTGTGTCGATTGTTTCCCTTGCTTGAGGAAGCTTTTTGGTTTGATGTAATCCCATTTGTCTGTTTGCTGTTGCCTGTACTTTTGGGGTTATAGCCAAAAAAAATCCTTGCTCAGATCAATGTCAAGAAGCCTTAATTCAATGTTTTCTTCTAGTAGTTTTACAGTTTCATATTGTATGTTTAGGCCCATTTAGAGTTGATTTTTATTTTTAGTGTGAGATAAAGATTCAATTTCATTTCTCTGCATGTGGCTATTCAGTTTTCCCAATGCACATTTATTGAAGTGACTGTCCTTTTTCAGTTTTGTGTTCTTGGCAACTTTTTTAAAAAAAGCAGTGACTGTATATGCATGGATTTTTTTTCTGGACTAATCTTGTCTTCTTGGTCTATATATGGATGTTTTTATATCAGCACCATGCTATTTTCATTACCATAGCTTTGTAGTATATATTTAAGTCAGGTAGTGTGATGCCCCCAGCTATTTTTTTCCAAAGATTCCTTTGGCCATTGAGTATTTTAGGGATCCATACAAATTTTAGGATTATTTTTCTTTTTTCTCCAGTTACCTTGAATTTAAAATTAGTCGTTTGATTTCAAATGTGAAACTTATGATTTTTTATTTATAGCAACATATTTTTACAATCATATAATGAAAAGCAAAGAGAAAATTATATTTGATGTTGAAATTCCCATTACTATTCCATTTTTAGTAGTGCCTCAAGGTTATACAGGTGTGTGGAAGTGAGAGCAAACAGGACTGGAAGCTTAGACTTCCTGCTCCCTCTTCAGCACAGTACTCCAAAACAGCATTTTCTCCTTTCTCTCACAATTTATCTTCTCTTTCCCCTCTTCTCTGATCACTCTATGTTTTTATTTTCATTTATTTATTTGTGTTCCACACTAATTGTAGCCCAAAGGTGATAAATTTATGTGGAGTGAGGGCAATATGAGACTGGGGAAAATTCGTTTCATTGTTGTCTCATTAAACTCTGTTTTCCCACCAAAGCCTGTTCTATAATTTAATGACCATGAAAACTGTTTCTTTTTTAGAGTAAAATATCTTTCCATGCTCATTTGAAAGTTGCGGTGTTCAATGTTTGCAGTTTTGCCTGAATCTTGGAAATAACTGAACTTTCCTAAGCGAATCTCATCTCAACAGATTTTTAGTATAATATCAATGCCAGAGAGATTTGAATAAACTGGATTAAGAAAGCCTTGGGTAAATGTTAGAATGTTACAAACCTGTCATACCTCTTTACTATTCTGTTTAAGAATTCAAAAATAGGAGTCCTGCTAAGTTTTGATAAATAATATCCCTGCAGGGAGCTTACTGAGCTGTCATTGGTGTGCTTGCCTTCCCATTTTCCTGCTCTGCTCCTATCAGAGACCATCTTCAGGGCTGCTAGTAACCTAGCAGCATTTTTCAATCTTTTCCTTGCCTCACCACTGCTGTGCGGAGCTGCCTGGAGTGGAATTGGCTTTGCAGGTGCTTTACCAGCCTCTATTCAGCTTTCACACTCACTTTCTGCTCGCTTTCACACCAGGAGTGGGATCTAACTCTCATACTACCATGGGAAGCAGGATTTATGTTGTACTATTTCAGAGTAAATCTCAAGTTGTTAGAAAAAATTAATCACTTTTGAAGTACTTAAATATTATCATTTAGGCATTTTTACTAATTTGTCTTGGTGTTTAGCAATCAACCATCAGGATTCATATTCTGATACTCTTTTTTCCTTCAAGCATATTTAATATGTAAGTAGATCAACACAATTTTATTACACCTTTTAGAATTTCATGTCTTTATTTGTAAGTACAAAATAGTTGTTGCAAAAATAAAAACTATAGGAACAGATGATATGTCATACTTTTATTTTTAGACTTGGAGAAAAAGCAGAGATTTTTATACCTTTACAAGTGGTAGTTGTAAAAAATTATATTCTTTTTATGATTTTCATCATAATGCTTGGCATTACACTTGAACACTACACTAAGATAATAGTAATCATAACAAACACTTTGTTAAGTCTTGTGTATGCCAGTTTTTCATATAAGCACTTTCTACGTATTTCCTAATGTATTACTTAGTTAACAACCCTGTAAGGTAATTATTATTTGTTATCTCATTCTACAGATACAAAACTGAGATATAATATATTTGTGACTTGTTTAAGGTCATCAAATTAGTAAAAGTAGCTAGATTCAGTCTCAGGCAGTTGCACTCCAGGGTATGCAACTTAAACACTGTCTTATACTGCATATCAGTTGAAAAATGAAAGCTGAATGCTGCATTGAACAATATCAAAAGTTTATGATTTGGAGAAATTTTCTAACTCTGTGTCTCTAAAATATGGGTCAGTGACATTTTTGGGGAGCAGAGTTCTTGGCGATTTAACATGTCATGATAAATCTGAGTCTTTATATACTTGTGAAATGTTTCAATCCATAAACCAGAAAATTGGATGCTTACTTTGATTAACATTTCTGTAAAAGCAGAAAGATTTGCTAAGAAAGCATCTTTGATACTGGAATTTTGGTTGTATTGATGCTTGAAATTGTCTAACCATATATTTACTATATTGCTTGTCTTATTTAAGTAAAACTATTCCAAAAGTTATTTTATATAATACAAGGTCAAAGTGTGCTGAAAAAAATCATTACTCATTTTATACACATGTTATTAAAGGTAATATCTGTTTATTCTATTCTATACCCTAAGCATTTTGCAAAATGCATAGCAACATATATTTGAACCCAAGCTGAAAGTGAAACATCCGTTTATAAAGATGAGCTTCCTAAATTTGAATTCAAATTTGTATGTCATGATTACATATTAGACGTGCAATGGAGTACAAATAAAATGAATAATTTATAGTTAGTGTCAATGCAGTTAATGAAAATGTCTGAAGCAAAGTTTTTAAATCATAGTTAATACTACTGGGCTCATAGCCTTCACCTATATTTTAGAAAATGGATAAACACCATTTCCTAGAATGGCCTCCTTGGAAATTATTCTTCAGAAGATGAGGCCCCAGACTGTGTTGGTGTTACCTCTAGGATTTGGGGGACATTGGCACTCATAAACTGCTCCCCACAGAAGAACCGGGGCATTCATCATTCTACTGGACCTCTGCTGAGCATATTCTGGGTATATATCAGCATGGGTACAAAAGACCAACTACACGTAGAAGGAAAACAATCCAATAAAATATAAAAAGATGCTTGGTTTTATAAAGCAGTAAATTTAGCCTTCTATTCCTAGTATATGTTTGCAAAAAAATTGTTTTAAAAATCAAATCTACATAGAAAGCCACACAGAATGAATAATAATAGGTATTAATCAGACGCAGTCAGGGGCCTGCCTTCTTGGCTGGCTATTTATTTATTTACTAGCTTGGATATTCTTCTCTCTTACTGCTGAAACTGCCTCTAAAAGCAAATTCCATTCACACCTTTGCTTGATAGATGTAGTCAGAATTTCAGGAGAGAAAGCACTATCAGAGTTCAAGGAGAATACTAATGCCTCTCTATATATACAGGCACATTTTCACATCATGTGAATATTGTATGAAGATGTCACAGATTATATGTTCACATGTACATATATTATCATCTTCACATGACAATGAAATATGTCTTATCTCACACAGGAGAATGAAAGTCTAGTGTGTAGTTTGCCATCTACTCCATTGCTTGGGGCTTTCTATAAAATGAGCCCTCTAAACCTGTATTTTCAACAGAATAATCTCAAGAGGTAACACAACTGCATTTTTTTTTCAATTTTACCATCCATGGTAAAATACTTGAATGAAATGATAAATAATTTGGCAGTATTTTGAATATTTTCTGTTTTTCCTCTCTAATTCATGGAAATTTTAAGAATATTCTTAAATGAAGAAAGCATGCTGAAAAAAAAAAGTTATACTAGAACATGGCTCCTTCTAGCCCTATAGAATTTAGCAGAGTTTTGCACATAGTAAAGAAACAAAATTTTAAAGATGGAAGAGTCATACACGGTTCCCTAATTGTATTCCCTTATTTTACACAAGAGAAAATGTAAGCTTATATAAAGTAAATGCCTTTGCCAAAAGTCACTTTAATGTAAACTCACAGATTAGAATGAGCATCCAACTCTCAGTATTCCAGAGCAGGATTATTTCTAGTGAAGTTATTTTTTATTTTAAACAGGAAATAAACAAACTAAAAAAATCCTAATGGAACAACAATAAAAATGTCTTTTCTGTGTCTTAAACTCAAGTAAGCAGACAAAACTTATACCTTAATTATGATAAAATAAATAAATGTAAGAAAACAATATGTGTGGGAAGGAAGGTATAAAATTATTTGTTTCTTTTAAAAAAAGAAAAAGATATGAAGGGTTAATATCCATAATCTAATGTACGGTGACTTACAGAAGACCAGGTATCAGTGGCATGTGATGCATAGCTAGTGCTCAGAGCATTTTATATCTTATGCAGAGGAAGGTAGAACCATTTTGTTTAAAGAAAAATCCAGAGGATTTTAAGAAATTGCCTAAAGACTGCTGAGATGTCAGCAAAAGTTTAAGGCTTTCAGGAAACATCTGTCATTTATCTGTAAAACACCCATTGCCACTGCCCGAAGAATAAAGGATAAACTTCTTAGTATTTTCTATGCAGCCTTCCTTAATCTTTCCCAATATGCCCAGTTGCTTCTCTTCCCAATCACTTCAACAGAACCTACACTTTAGGTGTCTTCAAGAACTTTCAGTCCCAGAAGCTACCATTGTATATGGCATTCCTTCTGTTGGATAGATTATTACAGAGCTATTGCAGAGAATATGAAGAAATGGAAACATCATTAAGTGAAAAATCAGTAAACTCTAGTCAGGAGATAACATGCAGATTGTGATTAAAGCTTCATAAATTGTTTTGTAGGGGAATCAGCAAAAAGTTTGAGAATTAGATAGGATAAGCCAGGGAGCTATTAAAAAAAAAAATCCCTCCCTGCCTGTTTGAGTATCTTCTAGGTAACACATACATACTAGTTGCAGTCACATAACATATTATTTAATTTTTTCTAATTACCCTAAGACACAGAGGCTAATACGTCTTTTGTGAAGACCAGGAAGCTAAGTGTAAAGTATCATACTTAGTAATCAGTAGAACCAGAAACCAAACCCCAGTCATTGTTGAAATAATTGTAACCTTCAAAATTATTTAACGTTTATCACTGTATTAGTCTGTTCTCATGCTGCTAATAAAGACATACCTGAGTCTGGATTAATTTATTAATGAAAGAGTTTTAATGGACTCATAGTTCTACATGGCTGTAGAGGCCTCACAATCATGGCAGAAGGCAAAGGAGAAGCAAAGGCATGTCTTACATGGAGGCAGGCAAGAGAGCGCATGTGTAGGGGAAGTCCCATTTATAAAACCTTCAAATCTTGTGAGACTTATTCACTACCACAAGAACAGTATGGGATAAACTGCCCCCATGATTCAGTTGTCTCTACCTGTCCTTGTCCTTGACACATGGGGATTATTACAATTAAATGCAATATTTGGGTGGGGACACAGCCAAACCATACCAATCACCTTTTTAAAACATAGATCATGCATTCATGTTAATACATACAAGTATTTCAAACCTTCTTCTCACAGCAAATAGTAACTTAGTTGGTATAGAGTTTTATAGAAAATTTGGCTCTCCATGCAAATAGGGCCTCACAGAGTGACAGCACACAGACAATTGTCAGAAAATCCCAGCATCTGATCCATAATTTTGCAGATATTATGATTGCAATTTGTAACAAACAAAGTGGATCAGCCTTTGAGATTGATCAAGGTTATTGACCATTCATAAGAGTCTGATATATACAATTCAGAATTATTCATTTACAATTTGAAATACAACTATCAAGCAGACCGGAAATTTTATGGCCATTATTCACTACATGTTCTCTTTGTAGGCAAATCTACAAATTACAGTCAGAAATTTGTTTCAGGACAGTGGAGTTAAATCAGTGATAAAAGGAAGAGAAACTACATAGCTTCATGCATTGTGCTAAGCTGCATATTGCTAAACTCTATATTTGCATTATTTTATTTAGTTTTCACAATGTTATTATGTAAATATCTATTTTGTAGATGAAGAATAGGAAACTCAGAGAGTGTAAGTAACTTGCCCACATTTACATAGCTGGTAAGGATCAGAGCCAGAATTTAAATCTAAACTTAAATCTAAATTAACTTCAGAGCAATAGATCTTAATCATGACTCAGTGCTGCCTACCAAACATGACATAAGCTCCTTGAAGTCAGGGAGAATCGTAACAACATTAACACCTCCCAATGGAGGAGTCTCTCTCATATGCCTTACAGTTTCAATTATCCTCTGTGATTCACTCTCTCATATCAATCCTGTGAGGTGGATACTCTTCTCATCATTTTACAGAAAATAAGACAAAAGCTCAAATCTGAAATCTAAGCCCATATTGCTGACAAGTAGCAAGATTGGAGAGCACTTAATTCCTGAATTTGAAGCTTGCAGTCATTCTCTTGCTGTATGTTATAATTCTAAGCCAGGCATTCTTGTCATATGGTAATGGCAGCCATCATTATATGCCAGGCATGCTCTAGCATTTTATAAGTATTAACTATTTTAAAGTTCATAACAATCCAATCAGTGTGAGTCTATAAGTATTCACATTTCCTAGATAGGTAAGCTTAGAAAGAAGTTAAATAATCTGCCCACAGTTACACAACTAGCAAGTGGAGTCACTGTTAAATAAACCAGGCAGTCTGGCTCCAAAGTCCTACACTTTATTGACTGTTTAATGATCTTAATGGGAAATGATGACTGGTTTTATGGCCTGATGCATTCAGTTTCATTCTGGAAATATTTATCCATGGGTAGCAGAATGCCTCCCCAATATACAGATAAGAAAAATGATACAAAGTAAATATATTACTAAAGAGCAAGATTATTTTTGTAGTTGTGGTAGTTGTTGTTGTTTGGAACATGATGGTGTACAATGGAGATGCTTGGACTAAAGCTTGACTAGCTACCCTAATTTCAGTCTTGCCTCTGAAGACCCCATCTCTATCAGTTTGATGAAATTTGAGGATGCATAACAAAGATACATTGTGGTCAACAGAAGCAAACAAGAAGGGCAGAAATAAAGCAGAGTTGTGAAGAGCTACATGTGGAAGTCATGAAAATATGATAGTGTCTGGATGAGATTCAAACAGAAACACTTCCCCAATAGGATGTGCTTTAGAGAGCCAGGTGAGACTGAAGACATGACTTAGGTATTCTTGTTGTAAAACTGGCTTAAAGGGAAGATATAGTAGTAACTGTGGACTTCCACTGTTTATACATAAGAAAATTCTGTGGAAACTAGATGTTTTAATCAATTCTAAACTTAATAGGAGGACTGTCACCAGATCTAACTTCTACTAACAGGGAGGAACCTATTGAAGTAAAAGTGTCAGGAACTCTGAAAAAATTAATCATGTTGCCCTGCAGCCAAAGCCAGCCAGGGAAAGCAGCACACAGAGTCAGAAACAGCTAGATATAAAAAATCACATTACAGAAAGCTTAGAGAAAGAATGGCTAGGAGTTCAGATAACAGTAAAATGAAAATGCCACAAAAAGAAAGGGAAACTGTCAAAATAGACTTCAGACCACACAATCACAGATAGTGCTGATAAAGAAAATGTTGGGGTATCTAAAGAGATCAGTGCAGCTGCCCAAGGAGCTTGCAATAAATGGAGAACATGGAAAAGTGATGAGAGTAGAGGTGTATAAGTAAGAATGATAATGGAAGAATAATATAGACACCTAAAATAATTGACAGTGAATTTAAAGCAAGAATGGAATTGAGAAAAATTCCAAAGTATTTTAAAAGTCATACTTAATACAAGAAGGATAATAAAAAGAGGAAATTCTGCTACTTGGGGCTGAGGATGACATATTAACAAATGACCTAGGGAAAGCAGTAGACACTATTCTACTCCATTTAGCTTCCTCTTTAGACAGCAGATAATCTTCACAGTAGCAAGAAAATGAGCCCCATTTATAAGAGTATGCACCTACTAACTTTGACAGCATCCAGCATTATTGTGAGGACCTGAAATAGACCTTGTTGAATTATTGCTGGTTTGTTCATGTTATTGAATAAATGTACACACACACAAGTGCACACATGCACATACACACACACACACATATGACAGGCACTGTATTAAGTAATTTACAATTATCAACTTACTTCTTTAAAAAATTTAATTTCTGGGGTACATGTGCAGATCGTGCAGGTTTGTTACATAGGTACACACATGCCATGGTGGTTTGCTGCATCCACCCCCTCATCACCTACATTAGGTATTTCTCCTAATGTTATCCCTTCCCAATCCTCCCAGCCCCTACTATCCCTACCCCCTCCATAACCCCCAACAGGCCCTGATGTGTGCTGTGCCCCTCCCTGTGTCCATGTGTTCTCATTGTTCAACACCCACTTATGAGTCAGAACATGCAGTGTTTGGTTTTTTGTTCTTGTGTCAGTATGATGAGAATGATGGTTTACAGCTTCATCCATGTCCCTGCGAAGGACATGAACTCACCCTTTTTTATGGCTGCATAGTATTCCATGGTGTATATGTGCCACATTTTCTTTAGCCAGTCTATCATTGATGGGGATTTGGGTTGGTTCTAAGTCTTTGCTATTGTAAACAGTGCCACAATGAACATATGTGTGCATGTGTCTTTATAATAGAACGACTTATAATCCTTTGGGTATATAACCAGTAATGGGATTGCTGGGTCAAATAGTATTACTAGTTAAGGATCCTTCAGGAATCGCCACACCGTCTTCCACAATGGTTGAATTAGTTTACACTCCTACCAACAGTGTAAAAGTGTTCCTATTTCTCCACTATTGGCGAGACCAGCTCCCAATACATCAACGTGGGTTTAAGATCTCTCAAAGTGATCAAGTGGTCAGTGAAAAAGAAAGAGAAACAAGGAAAAAGTTTTCCCAATGGAATATTATGCAGCCATTAAAAATGATGAGTTTGTGTCCTTTGTAGGGACATGGATGAACCTGGAAACCATAATTCTCAGCAAACTGATGCAAGAACAGAAAATCAAACACCGCATGTTCTCACTCATAGGCAGATGTTGAACAATGAGAACACATGGACACAGGGAGAGGAGCACTGCACACTGGGGTCTGTTGGGGGGAAATAGGGGAGGGACAGTGGGGGGTGGGGAGTTGGGGAGAGATAGCATGGGGAGAAATGCCAGATATAGGTGAAGGGGAGGAAGGCAACAAATCACACTGCCATGTGTGTACCTACGCAACAATATTGCATGTTCTTCATATGTACCCCAAAACCTAAAATGCAATAAAAAATAAAATTAAAAAAAAAAAGCTGGGCCCAGGGGAGATACCACATAATGCTGCCCCATGGATGTCAGACATTCCCCTGAAAACCTGAGTTTTTTATTCTGCTCTTTCAATAGGGGAGGGGGAGTGAGGTTATGCAAAGTTTCAGTGATAATTATACAAAAAGAATACATTTGCAAAAACTGGTGCCCTAAAATCACAACATGGTGTTATAAAAGCAGAACAATGTAAAGATAACTTTCTGTGTGTCAGCATAGAAATCATACACCTTAGCAAGAATATCTGTTAAACATAAACTTATGATTATCAGCAAGAACATACTGGGCTCACAGCTATAGGGGGAACGGGGTCTGACACAGGACAACCAGCCTGACCACAAAAACTGCAAGAGGAGGGGCCTCCATATAGGCCTGGAGGAGCAGTGGGAGAAGAAAGACCTTTACAGCTTTATTTCAGCCACAGACAGATGCCCCTCATGCGTCTGTTGATAGGCTCTCCATGAGGGTCGCATTCCCTCTCCAGGGCCCTAATCAATATGCCTTTCCTGGGAAAGGAATCTGGGTAATAAGCCTCTCCATTACATGTCCATTTATAGGCTCTCTGCAACCAGAAGCCTATTACGTGCTGTCATCTCTCTCCAGCAGTCAAGCTATGTGGTTAGTCTCTTTCACAGAGTTCCTGTTTTTACCAGAACAGTTTAGCAGAACCAAAGTTACAAGTTGCAGCTCAGCAGAACCAAAGTCACAAGTCACATCTCAGCATTTCACATTATCCTTCATTTTCTCACATACGATCGATACAGTAAGTAACAAGCATCACATAGCAAATAACTCATTTCAGGGAAACCAAATTCTAAGAGAATTTACAGGTTAAAAATCAACAATAATTTCTTCCTGTTATTTCAGATAGCTTGGGTTTTGCCAATTCTTCCAGAAGCTTGGGGTTGCTCAGTCACCACAGAGGGGTTCAGAGTATTCCCAGCCCTCCACATCCTCTCCAGCATTTGTTGTCTCCAGATTTTTTAATGATTGCCATTCTAACTGGTGTGAATGGTACCTTAATGTGGTTTTGATTTGCATTTCTTTAATGACCAGTGATGATGAGCATTTTTTCATGTTTGTTGGCTGCATAAATGTTTTCTTTTGAGAAGTGTCTGTTCATATACTTTGCCCACTTTTTGATGGGGTTGTTTACTTTTTTCTTGTAGATTTGTTTAAGTTTTTTGTATATTCTGGGTATTAGCCCTTTGGTAGATTGCAAAATTTTTCCTCATTGACTTGGTTGTTGGTTCACTCTAATGATTGTTTCTTTTGCTGTACAGAAGCTCTTAAGTTTAATTAGATCCCATTTGTCTATTTTGGCTTTTGTTGCCATTGGTTTGGTGTTTCAGTCATGAAGTCCTTGCCTATGCCTATCTACAAAGCAAATCTACAATGTTGATGATCTTTCTACTATTATGGAGAACAGAAAATAGATGTTAAATATGAGAGTAACTCTTTTCCCAAGATCTACCTGTCCAGTAATACTAAGCCTTTTCAGTGAGGTTATTTGGCATAATTTGTTTTTGTTGAGCTCATGTTGCCTAAGAGAATCTTATTTATTTTTCATAATTTCTTATAATATAACTTGCACTAATCAGTTGAAGAATCTTATGCTATTTAGACAAACTGGCTAATTATTGAGACATAAAGATTAAGTTACAGAAGTTAAGAATGACAGACTTGTCAAGCTATGAAAAGGACTAAATGTGAGATGAAACAGAAAGGAAACAAACATTTTTAAGGAAAAAAAATTCCGTAAGTCTGGTAGAGAAGACTGAGTGTTTCCTGAGGACAAAGATAATACATTACCAACCCTTGTATCACCATTATCTTATATAGTTACAGTGATTTATAACTCAAAAGTTAGGACTTTCAAACACTTAATGTGATTTTAAACTACACTAAAGTTGGTATCGAGTTCAGGTTATTTACTCCCCCAGGTGGCTTATCCTTGTGTGTGGCTTATCCTTGTGTGTGTGTGTGTGTGTGTGTGTGTGTGTGTGTGTGTGTTATATACACATAAATCTTTATGTATATATTATCTTTATATATATAATCTTTATATATATATATAATGTTCAATAAGGCCTGTAAAGTGACACTAGACATTTTGTGTTGAAGACCCAAATGCCTACTAGATATTTTGTCTGGTTGCCCCCTGAGTTTATGAATCTGGGCTTATTTTTAAATTTCCCCCAAAACTTATTTCTTCTAGTATATTCTACATTTATCAATCAGGACAGACTACTATTATCATTATTATTATTATCATCATCAACATGTAAACACCTCAGTGATTTAATGCAACAGAGGTTTATTTCTTGCTCATGCGTTATGAGGATATTCTGGGGAAATGACTGGTCTCTCTTCTCATCAACATTCTTATTCCTGGATCCAGACTGTTTCCATTACTTATTAGTGTGGAATCAACCACCTTAACACTTAGTGGTTTGACACAGCAGTGCTATTATGACTTCTGTTTGTGAAATGGGCTCAGTGAGGGAGGCTTCCACTCCATGTGATGTCTGCTGGGAGTACTGTCGTCTGACACCTTGGTTGAGCTGGATTGTCCAACATGGGTCACTTGTATGACTGGCAGTTAATGCTGAATATTGGCTGGGGACTCCAGTGTGGCTGTCTGGTGGACAGCTTTCATGGAGTCTGTTTATGTGGCTTGGGTTTCTCACAGCATGGCTGCTGAATTTGTAGAGGTCATGTATCAAAAGTAAGTGTTCCAAGAGGGAGGAAGTGGAAGATGCCAATCCTTTTTAAGACTACACCTGAAACTGGCACAGTATCATTTCTACGGTGTCCTCTTAGTTAAGCAATCAATCTTGTGATTTACAAAGGGGAAAAACAAACTCCACCTCTTTATGAGGAGAAATAAAAGAATATGTGGCCATCTTTAGTCCACAAACTGAAAGAACAGCCACTGTCTAGAATTTGCTTGTAATTTTAACAGTTTAAGAAAGAGAGTTCTGCAGGCCCTTACATCAGCAAAGATATATTTGTCTTGTATCCTACCACAGGATACAAGAAAGTATGATCCTACTACAGATCTTGTAGCTCCAGTTTGTTTCTTACTCTCAATATCCGCTGGTGCCCTTATTAATTATTGCCCAGAACATCGCAAGGACTGACTTACCTCTCTTCCTCTAGGTGAGATTCTTTCCAATTTATTTTTCAAACCTGACCCAGAAAGAAAGAGAACTGTGAAGTATAATCATTAATGCTTAAAAATCACATAAAATCACAAACATATGAAAGCTATATAAATATAAACTTAGCCACTTGTCATCTGTCACTTACTCAGTGCATTTGCTGAGCACCTCCTGTGGGTAAGACACTGTGCCACTTCTTGCCATCATAAATAATACAACTTCAATTTTGTCCCTCTGCCACTGTTATCAAGTATAGAATATTTACCATGATTCATAAAATATAAAACAACAAGGGCCCTGGTCCACATCTCCAGCTTCATTTTAGAATAAACAGTTTTATTTCTTGCTGTTCTTATTGATTTGGCATGGTTCTTTTACGTATATTTTTTCTAAAATCAATTTTTCTCAAAGAATAAATTTTGGTTTTAATTGTTTATTCTACTTTAAGAACCACTAACTTTTGATATCTGCTTTTATTATCATTTATTTACCGAAAATGCTTTTATGATTTTTTCTAAATTGCTGAATTGAATTCTTACTGCATTTATTTTTATTCTAACTCTCCTAATCATAAAGGCATTTATAAAATGAAATTTAACAGTTATGAAAACCTTGGCTGCCTCTCATATTTTTATATGTTGTAGATTCATTTTAATTATGTATAACATTATTTATAGTTGCATTTTATTAAAACAACATGTTTAAATGAAAAAAGTTATACAAGTAAGGCAAAATTCACTGAAATTCCTTTTCTATAATTTTGATAAATATTTTTTTCATCAGAATCAGCTGCCTTGTTCATATTTTTGAGTAACCGGGATCAAACATTTACACTATTTGCATTTTTTTAACTTATAAGCATTTTTGAACAGTTTTTATGACAACAAATATGTGTGTGCTTTGTGTGTCTTTTTATTTCTTTATAAAGACAAATGTCTGTCTCTAAGGTATTAAGGTAGATTTTCATTTTTTCACTAATGAAAATAATTTAGAATATTTGTATGTATGTTCTTATATGTCTGTTTTCAAATTATTCTTTTATGTTTTTATAGCTAGGATTTTAGGAATCAAAAGATATTTAAGTTTGAAGGTTTTTGACATTAAGTAATAATTTTCCTTCTTATGGGTTATGACAATTTACTCTCCCAATAACACAGAATGAAAATGTCTCTTTTCTCACCTATCAAACTGTATTATCTTGCTTTTTAATTTTTACCAAACTGATAGGTTGAAAAGTATATATATTTCTTTGATTACTAATGACACTGATTATTTTGCCTTAGCTAATTGTTTAGTTATTTATACATATTTTTCTATTAATTCAGGAGAACTCTATGAATTAAAAAATGATCTGTCATATATGTTAAAAATATTTATTCCCAATTTTTTTAGTTGTTTTTTTTTTTATTCTTCCTATTTTGGGGGGAATGTTTTGAATGTTTTATGTTATCAACCTATTAATTTTACTTTTTACAGTTTCTGCTCTGGCTCTCATATTTAGAAAGTTCTTTCTTTTGGTTTTAAATTTATATAAACATAATATTTCATTATTCTGTAGCAATATAGTTTATGTTAAAATAGTTTGTTAAAATGTTTTTATTTAAATATGTAAAGGATCTTGATTATGTTTGATGTAGGTGTGAAACAGGAAACCAGCTTTATTTTATCTGTCAAAACTTGGTTATTCAAAAGTTACTTATTGAATAATCCATTGCTTCCCAACTTTTTATATAATAACAAGTTCATTTTGTGTTTGTGCTATGTATTTTGTTTTACTGACCTATTTTGATGCAAATCATACAAAGTTTTTATTATAGAAACCTTGTGATATATTGTAATTACAACTTTGGTAAGGTAAATTCAATATAGTATTCTTTTTCAAAATACTCTTCATTATTTTTTATTTTAAAGGAGCTTTATAGTTCATGATGTTTACAAAAAAGGCTTTAAGATAGTTTCATTGGGCTTAACAAATTTGAAGATAAATTTTGGAGAAAAATGATATCTTCAAAGTATTTCTTCCTCTAATTTAGAAAGAGGGCACTAACCATTCCAGATATGCAATTATATCCTCAATAAGAAATTATAACTTTAGTTCCTACATTAAATGTTTTTTTATTAAGCTTTATTAGCTATTACTTTTAAAATACTAATTGACAGTAGCCAAATAAACTCTTTTTTTCTTTTTTCTGATTTTAATGAGAATTGCTCCAGTATAAAATGATCATTTATTTTAAATTGGTACATTTTAATAAGAAATTGTACTTCTATTTTTAAATACTAATTATTAAACAAATTGTATATCCCAAAGGGAATATAGCATGTTGGAAGCATTCACGAAACATTGGCCTTTATTTAGTCAACAAAACAACTGTAAATATTCTGAAATTCTGCATAGCATGTTAAGAAATAGATAAATGGGGAAAATCCACATTATCTGACCATAATGTAGTAACATTAGAAACAAATAGCATATTTTAAAAATAAACAAAAAGACTGCTGATAAAAGATTTAAATAAAGGTCTCAAAATTTTAAGGAAAGACTGGATTACATTGCATCAAATTCTGCTTTAGCATCTACCCAGGTTTTTCTTCTTTGATCTAGTAATGAATTATATCTCATATAAATAAGACTTAGTTACTATATTATTTTTTAAAGTCACATTGAATTCAGTCTGCTACTACTATTAATACAGTTATTTTACATAAGGGAGGTCAATTTTTTAACCTCATTTTAATTTTTAACCTTCATTTAAATTTTTGTTTTGTACTATTTTTGTCAGTTTTCAAAGTCTGTTTTTATTGTCTGTATTTAACAATTGGGAAGAAAGTTAACTGTTGCCATGATAATCCTGTGTAAGAGTCCATCCCTCAATTAGCAGTTTAAACAATACCATTTATTATTTCTCATGAGTCTATGGTTGATGGGTTGTTCTGTTGATCTGGATCAGGTTTGACTCATCTTAGCTCAGCTTGCTAATCATCTATGGTCAACCAGCAGTTTCACCTAAGAGAGCTGATCTGGGATACACTCAGATGAGATAATTCATCCCTCTTACAAATGTGTCTCTGACATCCTTCCAACAGTCAAGTTTGGGCACACATTCTCACGGTGGCATCGGGGGTCCAATAAAGTTAAACCACGCACCTGCCTTTTAAAACTTGTTTGTTACTGTTTCATTTGAAAGTAATTTTTTAGGTACATAGTAGGTGTATATATTTATGGGTACATGAGATGTTTTGATACAGGCATGCAACGTGAAATCAGCTCATCATTGAGAATGGGGTATCCTTTCCCTTAAGCATTTATCCTTTGAGCTACAAACAATCCAATTATGTTCTTTGTTATTTTAAAATGTACAATGAAATTATTATTTATTATATTCACCCTGTTGTGTTATCAAATAGTAGGTCTTACTCATTTTTTTTGTAACTATTAACCATAGTTAATAGTTATAAAATGAAACAGTAGCTCCAAATGAAATGGAGCTACTGTTTCATTTGCTAAGCAAATAACATAGCCAAGCTCAGAGTATGGGAATGCAGTAGGCATTACAAAAGGGCATAGATACAGAAGTTGAAAAAAAAAATGGGGTCAATAATATAATTAAGCCACCATTGGAAGCATTACTTCTTTTGTATTCTCTGCAGTCTTTTAAATAATGTAAGTATTTTCTGTTCCATATTAACTTCTTAAGTCTTCTTAAAGGCCTGACATGTAAATTTTCTTTAAAAATAGATTTTAAAATTCACTAACAGAACTTCATTACTAGACATTTTTATTTTTTTGAAGAATAAAAGAGAGAAAGAGAAAGAGGGGAAATTTTTTTTTAAGAAAAAGAAAGAAGTAGAATAAAAGAGAAAAAAGAAAGAGAAAGAGGGAGAGAGAACAAGAATCTTGCTCTATTGCTCAGGATTTCATTTAAATCTGTGAAATGCTTATGCAGTTACTAAAAAGTGATTTGTTTCCTATTATGTGATCACTTTTAGAATAGGTATGATATAATATTGAAAAAAATATGTTTTGTGGATATGGGGTGGTAGGTTCTGTAAATATTTATTAAATTTGCTTGTTCCAGGTCTGAGTTCAAATCCGGTTTGTTTGTTTGTTTGTTTGTTTGTTTTGCTCTCCATTAGGTTAATAGATCTACTTCCATCCCTTTATGTTAAGTCTTTGTGTGTCTTTGCCTATAAGAAAGGTCTGAATACAACCTACCGATGGGTTTTAGCTTTTTATTCAGTTTGTCTAACTGTATGTTTTGATTGGGGCATTTAATCCCTTTAAGTTTAGGCTTAATATTGATATATGTGAATTTAATACTGTTATTTAAGGCTAACTAGCTGTTTGCCCATTA